>VXBJ01003314.1:157117-236194 GCA_013400055.1 Nycticryphes semicollaris | reverse complement strand
TTCCCTTCCCTTCCCTTCCCTTCCCTTCCCTTCCCTTCCCTTTCTCTTCCTTTCCATGAATTTGGGAAACTTGGGTTCCTTCAGGAAAGGTTGAAAAATAATGGGCAAAAATATGCCCATTAATTATATCCTAAATTAGGTCCTAAAATTTGAGGATGGTGACTTACAGAAAGGAATGGGTTTGTCTTGGATATGCTGGTAGATCTCATGTCTTGCAACGAGGCCTGTCATTATAATTCTTCCTACTTTTGCAAGTGCACCTCATCTATTTTAGGGAAATTTGTAAATTTCTGTAAAAAATACCTTAATTTCTGTAAAAACTCTTAATTTTCTGTAAAAACTCTTAATTTTCTGTAGCAATTTGTGTAGCCTACCATATTAAAATAAATCATTGCACTGATGAGGGTTTTTTTTGTTAATGCAAGAAGCTTTAAACTGTGGTAGCACAACTGCTGCTACATGAAAGCCATTGAGGCTGGAAACTCCAGAGGGAAGGTATGAGCCAGACCATTACCCGATGCTAAATCATCGTCTGATCACACATCATGAGTGTTCTGCACTCAGTCATTTCAACTTCATACCATACCAACTGGGAGCTACAGTGCATGAAAGCTAGATTTGCAAACTTTGAAAAACACCAGACTGACTTGAGTAAAGGTTAAAAAGAAGCTGTCGCTTCCCATGTGGGAACAAGGAAAGCACTATGCAAGAAGAATTGGCTGGATCTGTGAATCTGGATTTTGCAAAGGTGATTTAGCATCAGGTAATGGTAAATATACATGGCAGTCTGAGAGAGAAGAAACTGTGGGAACTGGACATCAAAACATATAACACCAAATTTCCTAAGCCAAGGTGTTAGAATGGATATTTGCATATTGAAATCTCCATTTTCACCTCAGCAGTAATGTGCTTTTCAACAACAGTCAGGGCTTGAGTCAAAGCCGTTATGATTACAGGAATTAGCAGAGATTAAAGAAAGGTAAAATATAAGGAGAAAAAACCACAGCAGTGCATCATTTGAAATAGAATATTGTCAATCAAAAAATAAAGAAAAGATAAAGATATGATATAGGATTCAGAAACTGTGTTTTATAAAGTCCCACACTTAGAAGTAATAGAGATAGCAGTAATAAAATAGCTGGCAGCTGAGAAGCCACTTCACATACTGTGCACTGTTTGCACAGATTTACTGTGTGTTCTGTACTATGGGACACATTTACTCAGTGGCTGCTACTAAAGGTTCATGGCTTGGTCACAATCTTCATATTAAATATGGCATGAATACCAACTTATTATTCAAGGGTCATGAGAGAGTCTCAGGGCCACCTTTTTGCAGGCTTCTAAACATTGTCTTTGAATTTATGCCTGTCACATTACAGGTATCCAGCTCCGGCTTCACCAAAGAGTTAAGACCATGAATGAAAAGGAAATTCCACAACTTTTAAAAAAATTTGCCTTTCAAACAAAGATTAAAAGACATAAATAGATTGACCTATTGAAAATGATCTGGAGGTATCAGAGTTTGAGGAATCTCTCTTGACCTTCCTACCATCTTTATTCTTTATTATCACAAGGCAATTACCTGCACACAAGATTGTAGCTGTCTACTCTGATTCTTCTTCTTGTACAATTACTAACACTGACTTACACAAGCCAGTCTCCAAGCTCACACAGTGGTCTGGCAATCAAAATACAAGCTCAAGTCAGAAACAACTGCAAAATGTAGGTCTGGTTATAAATGATTTATCAGATTGTAAAATACTGGCTTCACAATGTTCCTTGCCACAGGCAGAGCCAAAGAAGCCTTTCTGGGCCAGCCATACTGCTTGAGACATACATGTGCCAGTGTGGCTGCACAGAGCAGCCACTGTCAGTCAGGAGAAAAGATCCTGTGATGAAAATCTGAAGCTTCTCCCTACATGGCCAACAAATTCTCCTGCTTTTTTGCTGCAAGCCTTCCGACTCATTTCCATTGCCTTTCTTCCAGTTCTCCCATATCCTTCCATGAACTCTGCATGTTTAATCCTGCACACAGGAGGCTATGCCAGATGGCTGCTGCTTCTTGAAAGAGAGGTTCACAACTGCCTTCTCCCCAGTGTGTTGCTCACAGAGGTCTTCAGTTCCCCAGCCAGCTATCACAGTGTGCAAAGTTCAATATATTTGCAATCTCCACCTTAATTGAATTTTATGAAGAGGACTTGGCAAAGAAGAAGACATTGTTTCTTGCCTCATGGAGATCCTGTTTTTCAAGCCCAGTCATTCTGGCAGAGTTTTTTTCACAGTTCCACTCTCCAATAAGTGGATTCAGGCAAGAATTAATGTGAGAGGGTAAGGAGAGTTTAATTTGAGAGGTAAAGAGTATTCTGAGTAGCATGAAAATGAAGCTGCTTTGATCAAACCAAGAGATCTTCCTAGCCATGACTCCCTAAGAATGCAGGTTTCTAAGCAGAAATTTAGTGTTTTATTAGATCAATACATACAACCAGCATAAACCAAGCTGTTTGGGGTGTACTTTTATAGATCTGAATTATAAGCAGCAGACTTGATAACTAAATAGAGGCTGAGAATGATTACTTAGCAGCCAAGGCAGTAGTTTCAGGATCCTGTTTCAATGCTAAAGTAGACTGCAGAACGAAAGCGAGGATGTACAGTTAATTTTCAGCATGATACACTGTTTGGTCCAGGCAGAAGGAGCAGAGTACTTACTTAGTATTAGTTGGCAGCAATTACAGTTTTCTGATGACTCAAACAGTATCTCTGTAATCCTTATGGGTCATCTGACCCTGCTTCCATGTTACGTATGCTTGCTTTTAATATTTCGCTTTAGTTAGGAGCTCCTTGTTCATCCATGCAGGCCTCCTGCCTTTGTAACTTGATTTCCTACTCATTGGGACAGACTGTTCCTGAGCCTGGAGGAGGCATCTTTGAAAATCAACCAGCTCTCCTGAATCCCTCTTCTTTCTGAGGCTGTTTATCATGGTGTTCTTCTAAGAAGATCCATGAAGTCTGCTCTCCTAAAGTCCAGAGCTGCAATTCTGTTTCTTTCCCTGTTCTCTGCTTTCAGGATCCTGCACTCTCACGATCATTGCAACCAAGGCCACCCCCAGCCTTCACATCTCTGACCAGGTCCTCCTTGTTTGTAAATATGAGGTTTAGCAGAGCATACCCCCTTATCAGTTTCTTAATTTGATGTGTCAGGAAGGTACCTTCAATGCTCTCCAGAGACCTTCTGGATTGCCTGTGCCCTGTTGTACTGCTCTTTCACCTAATATTGAAGTGGTTAAAGTTCCCGACAAGAA
The DNA here is from genome assembly GCA_013400055.1 of Nycticryphes semicollaris. Lineage (NCBI taxonomy): Eukaryota > Metazoa > Chordata > Aves > Charadriiformes > Rostratulidae > Nycticryphes > Nycticryphes semicollaris. The sequence goes on along the minus strand of VXBJ01003314.1, from coordinate 232,895 downwards.
CCAGGGCCTGTGACCAAGAGGCTTCCTCCAGCTGTCCGAAGAAGGCCTTATCTACGTATTTCTGATCAGGAGACCTGTAGCAGATGCCCACAACAATAGTATCACTGTCATCTGGCTCATTATCGGTCCCAAAGCAGAACCACATGCATCCCCTCTGCTCTGTCACATAAAGGGCAGCTCACCCAGTTCACCATATCACCCTGTCCTTCCTAAAGATCCTATCCATCCATGGCAGCTCATTGGTTATGCGAGCTATCCCACTGTGTCTGTGATCCCAGTGAAATCACATCCCTGTAACTGAGTGCAGACCTCTAATTTCCCCTGTTTATTCCCTGTGCATCCTCTAGTGCCAGAAGTCACAAGCTTCCAGCCTTCACCACCAGAGAAGTCTCTCTATCACTGCTAAGCATTGGGTACACCATCCTCAGTTTCTTGTCCCTTTCTTTGTGGCATCCCACATGAGCTGTTACATCTCCTGGCTTGTAGAAACCATGAGGTGGAGCTACAGCCATGAGTGGGCAGAAGAAGATAGGAAGTCCGTGCTCCAGCCCTCTGCAGCCTGAGAGGAGCAGAGCCTGCATCCCAAGAGCAAGTAGATTGCCAGCATTAAGGTGGAAGTGAAAAAAAGAGAGAAAGAAACATTGCTGCTTCTCTTAGAATAGAATAGTTATTAGTATCTATTCACAGAAAGATTCTGTTTTCAATTTTCACATTTTATATGTGAGGTAAAACCAGCAGCCAAACTTGAAAAAAATTACACTCAGATGAAAAGCCAGGGTTGACCCTCACTCTGGGAAGGGAGTTAGTTTTAAAATAGATCCAATGTACCATATGTACCATTTCTTATCTTTCCATGAATTTAAAGGTCTACAGTTGAAACCAGAGAAACTGGAGATTACAAGTACGTTACATGACCCAGAACTAAAATACTACTGAAGAAAAACAATTCAGCCAAGTGAACTGACCCAGCTCCACTCTGACAGAACTGCAGAGACTTATGAGAAAACTAGTGAGAGTGACTTTGAATCTGTTTAGAGTACTGCCTTAGTACCTGGTGCAAAGCAGTCTTTTTCAACTAGAAGGAAGAATGTTTCTGAGAGCAGCCAAAATAGATGCTAGTCTAGTGACTTTTTGCATAATAAAATAAAACACACAAAAAAAAGAAGTCCTCCAGGGACAGCTAGTAATTAGAAAAGTTTCCAAAGCTGGTTCATTAAGCCATTTGTTGGCCAAGTACAAATGCTGAACAGAGAAAAAGAAATTACAGTCTGTGTTTTAAATGTTATTACATGTTTTAACTGTCATTACGACCAGCTAAAGGAGCTAATGGTGTTAGAATTAGTGCCTGCATCTCCATGGGAAAATCAGGCCCAGATGGGGCTTATTATACTATAAGTAGAATGGTCATTTGTTAGCTATCGATTGTGATTTCAGCTATCTGGAGGCTGCTGTGCTGTCAGATGCAACACGGATAGCCCTCTCTAACAGCTCTTGACAGTTACTGTGTGTTGCATTCCCCAACACAAACGCTATGTGGGGTGTGGGGGAATGTCCTGTTCTGACTCATGGTAGAAAATATATTCACATCTCAGTGAATGAAGCCCACAGCTCTATACCTTTTGCTGATGGTAATGGTCAGGAAGAAATAGATGTCATCCTTAGCAGGATCGCTATAAGCATGCATATAATTATGTATGTATACCCATAAATATAAACAACATATTTATAAACAAGATAATGACATGTACATACAAACACATATGTGTTTGTGCATGTTGTGTTGGCATGTTGTGGACACGATTGGTAGTGGGAATTAGATTTTCCTAATTTGAATGGAGAAAGGCATTTAAAGAAAGTTTTCCTCTATTGTCGCCTGCAGGAGGCGTGGCGACCTGGTTCAGGAACGGCACGTCAGCCAACCCCAGGCCGCTCAGTCCCTCAGCTCGCAGACACCAATGTGGTGGACGGCAAATGGCGTTTATTGATAGATAAGAAGGCATTATATAGTCTGGGTTCACAACATCACTTCCGTCTGCTCACATCATGAACTAAGTGCTAAACGCTATTGGCTATNGCTATTGGCTATAGGGAGAGGGGGGGGCCTATCTTTCCATACATCGCGAGATCTTCCGGTCTCCAGACCCTATACTGCAAACTGCCTCATGATGCTGGCAAAACAGCTTCCTCTTATGGATGCTTTTTGCAGTGTTACAACAATTAAAATGCTACAGTCTCGAAGAACAAGCTCAGCAGTGCTGATAGATCATGTGGCTTTCTCTGCAGCATTGAGAGTTTTGCAATAAAACTGGACAGAAAATTGGAGTCCCATGCATTGAATTTGATTTACAAGCAAATGCTAAAAGGAAAAAAAAAACCAAAATGATGTCTTTAGAAAATAAATCTGTGAATAAAAAGGAAGGACTGAATCAGAGTTAAATGTCCTGGCTGCCAGCTCAAAGACAGAACCAGTTGTAGAGGCAGTGGTGTAGAACAGCCATGTCAGTTTTGGAGAGGTCTGTACCTGCTGTGTTGACTCACTGTTGTAGGGCCTTTTATAATAAACTGCCCGTGGCTTTGTCCTAGTTTGAAAGGCAGTGTAAACTCTGCTGAATGATGAATTCAGCTGCTCAGGGTGGGGTTGGGTGGGCAGCTGGGAGCTGCAATGTTATGAACTATCCATATCTACTGTTTTCCACAAAATGTTGAGATATGATCATCAGTTTGTGGTCTGGTATGGCACAAAACCACACACTGTTCTTTAATCTGTAGAAAATACAAGCTTGCTGGATAATATAATGACTGGACAATATAAGCTTACTTGTATATAATAAAGCCTTCCTAGGAATGATTAATGCTCTGGAATTAAGGGGCTGCTGAGGTGTAGGTGAGCCAAGTTTGAGCCTTTGCTTGGTCTGCTGTAAATGGGCATGAGGCTTCTGAATCCTACATGAGTGTTCTTGCTTCTAGATAATCACCTGTTCTGGGAGGGAAAAATCATAATTTGCCCCAGGAAAAATGCACAAAAAGCCTTGGAAAAAAACATTGATGAAAGGTGGCAGTTCATTGAGTTCAACATATTTTCCAGTCATCCAGTATCTCAAGGCACTCTAGGAGCTTTCCTGAATGGTTCCTGCCTTCTAAGTGATCAGGACATGATGATGCCCTCAGTCCTACCAGCAAATGTGTACCTAAATGGCATGAATTAGATTAAAATTTAAAACTTTAAGCCTTCCACAACATGCATTGACTGTGGTGGGAAACTGCTTTGTGTGTGTGAAATAAGACCTGAGTGCCTTTTCATAGTTTGCTGGTAGATACCAAGAAGCAGAAGTGAAATATGAAAGCCTTGGGGAAAAAACAGTTGTCACCGATGAAAGTGTCAGTCTAGAGAGTGGTTGGTCAAATGTCTTCTACCAAACCTCTTTCTAATAGAAAACTGTAGGAGGAGGAGACAAAGACAAATAAACCAATAAACCAATGTTTACTATTAAAAGAGAAAATATTTTGATTTTGAAATTAAGTTTTAGTGTTTGATGGGAGCTTTTCCTGATTGCCACAGATTCATTCTCATTTTTGCATAGAGATTTTCAGATACACCCAGTGAAATATCTAAGACGGGGAATAGCATAGCTCTGTAGTCAGGGTCTGTATATATTTCATGGCTTTTATCTTCATCTGTTTATCACTTGGTTAGGTTAAGCAGTGCCAGAAAGCTAAACGGATGTAATGGGGGATGCATCACATGGATTCGAAGCCTTGAAACAACAGGATTTGTAACAGTTTCTTGACAATGTGAGCTGCAGGAATGGGTGAACAGTCCTTAAGAAACATATCAGTCTGCACTGGGAGAAAATATCTTCTTGACCCTCAATCTGAGAGATGAGTTAACCTGCCTTTGTTTAATTTTGTTTTGATTAGTCCATGTGATTTATATTGTCAATCTTTAATTATAAATGTTGACATTTTCCTAGGCAGACAAGGAGTGAAACATACACTGCACAGCTAATCCTAATTTAGGGGGTGTGGTGATGGTAGCGGTTATCTTTTACATTAAGTGCTTTTGTACTCTAAAGAAGAATTTCTTTGGGGCTTGTGAATACATGTATACAGTGAATTCAATTTTCTCTAAGTAGTGCTCAATTCATTTGAATAAAGAGAGGAGAATTGTCACAGTTCTGACTAAGGTCTATTAGTTCTCAGATTTTTTTATCCTTGCTCTGATTTTCTGGTCACTAATCTTTACTTTCAAGACAAGGAGAATGACAGCTCTCTGATGCTGACCCTACTTTCATTCTCACATTCTGTCCCAAATGGTATCCCAAATTTCATTTCAGAGCTCCTGCCTTCATCTTTTTCTTTCTTTCATTTGAATACTTTAAGTCCTATGTTATTTCTCTCCTGTTCCTTTTGGGAACAGGAAATAGACCATTCTCAGGAATTTAAAGGGATACTTCATTATGTAGTTAGTTGAGAAAAGAATTGTAAACACTAGATCACCAGGAGACTGGTTACTGTGTTTTTGCTGGCATAACAGTGAACTGCTGCTAAAAAATTTGCTCATTGTTGAAAATCCAGATATAGTTTCATTAGGAAAGGATAGGATAGGATTTTTGTCATTAAAAGTACTAACAGTTCTGGTTACTCATGGGGAGCACAGTTGCTCACCAGGCAGGCAAGCAAACAGAGGAAGATGAGCAGTGACAGAGAGAGTCTGACGTATAAGTGTGAAGTTGTTTAACACTTTATTACCCGCTGCCCACCCAATCCCTCTGCCCAAAGTGGTGCTACTCCAACAAACTCAGCTGGAGTACAGCAACTCTGTCTTTGCAGCCTGGCATCCTTTGTAACCTCTTTAGTTCAGCATTCCCCATATAGAAAGAAAAACCGTATAGGTGTGGATACCATCTGCCCACTGCCCTGGGGTCAGGAATCAGCTTCTGACAGAGAGGTGACACAAGTGTTTAAGGACAGGAGCACCCAAAACCAGGGCAGCCTGTTTTGCAAGAGGATGCCTATATCCCTCTAATTTAGGTTGCTTTGAGGCACAGTCTTTTTTGTATTTTTTTAAGCTAGCATAGGTTTTCCCTAGTCTCATGTATTTGTCATTAAAATCACCTAATTCACACCAGAATTATTCTTACTTGGTCTGGGTAGTGACTTACCAGCTTGTTATTTAAGGAAATGATTTTCAGGATAGCATGCTCCTCAGCAAACATGCCTCATTCTCCCTGAAATTAATTCAAATTCTTCTGAAATCTAGAAAGATTTTATTCTTTCAGTTTTTCATTTGGAGCTCCCAGTATTGTATTTGGGGTATAATCGTTATGATTCCACGGGGCTTAACAGAATCTCTTCAGTGGTGTCTCTTTCTAATAGAGACTGGTGACTGTCAAAATATCTGCTTTTGGTATAAATGACAGAGAAGTCCATATGCACTCCATTTAAAAAATTCATATTTATAATGCAGTGGTTTTGGTTTGGCAATTTGGTGTTAGAATAATGCTTTATTAATCTACTATCACTCTTTTACCTGTTTCTATGTTTTTCCTCTCTTTGTACTTTGCAACTAAACATAACATTTCTATACTTATCTAATCTTCTTCCCTCCTTCCCTGAGAAAACAACAAAATTATATATAGATGTTTTTTTTTTTTTTACACAGGGTGAGGATTTGCTGCTGACAGATGTTACCTAAGGATCTCTGCTACTACACTGAGACCTAAAGGGAGCCCTGCAGACAGGAACTTTCTCAGGTTTCAGTCTCTTCTGTAGTTCCCGGGGAAAAAATTCTAAAGAGGACAAGATGCAAAGTAAATAGCCTTCAGGCATACTGCCATTTTAGGAGGACCATAAAAAAAATATCCTCTCAGCCACAGATTTTGGTCCCCAAATCTTCAATGCATGTTGGGAGGGTTTTCCTAGAGACAGCTGCCCTTCTGACACAAGGCCAATCTGAGATTTCCCAGTTCAGTGAGCAAAATTTGTATCAAAGGGCTGGTGGTGTGGTTAACATCTTGCAGGATTTGGCCATGGGACAACAAACAGACTGTATCACAAGGGACCTGAAAATTGCTTCCACGTGATTTAATGTCTTGCAAAAATATTTGCTTAGTCATAGAAAAGGCATAGGCTATGATTCTGAATTAGGTGTTTGGTTTATGCTGGAATTAGAATAATATGGGAAATAGCTGCAAAACATACCCACAGACCCTTGCCTAAATATTTGCATTTCTGTGGTCCTCCTCTGCATGAAAACATTGATAGAGAAATAGAATCAAACTCTGGGGATATTTGTCTGTTTCATAGGAGTTGGATGAGTAATTTGTAAAGCTTTGGTTTCTGTTCTTAGGAGATCTGTATTAGAATTAATTGCTCTAATTGCTAAACCAATACACTGCTAGCTCCTCTGAAGTCCATGAAGACAGTTTTCTTGTCCTAAAGCTGATCTCTTTGCTACCAATCCATTGAGATAAGTGAAGAATATAAGGCTTTTCAAAAACACTTATTAGTTATATTATATTGCAACTACTAACATGTGCATGTGCTCATCCATGCAAACCATAAGTTTAGTTATGCCACTGCTTTCCCACTTACAAGTAGCAGCCTTTGCTGCTGTTCATGAGTAAAGTGTAGAGTTTTCAAGATGTTTTTTGGGAATGGAGTGCATGGGTTCTATTTTTCCTTTGGCTAAGAAAGCAATAGGTGCTGACTTTAATAAGTAAATATAATGAAAAAAAAAAAAAAAGTAGCAGCAGCAGGATCCTAAACAGTTCTGCACAAATAATCTGACCTGACATTTTGTAGCTTGTGTAGCCTCTTCTAACTCAGTGACCTTTGCTGGAAAAGTGAAGTACTGCAGGTGGTACCTGATCCAGTACCCACTGAAGGCAAATTAGAACTCTCCTTTTGCTTCATGAATGTTTTGACTGAGCCACATCTAGAGATCTAAATGGGAATGCAGGACTTCCTGTTGGCCTGACTTTATGAAGTGCATGACAGCGTAGAGAAATTAGCCTAACTGCAAAAGAGTCTGACTATAAAAAATGTCTACCACAGTTAAGGCCAGAAAGAGAAATATCTTTGAGAAAGTGTACATAGGGGAGGAATCAGAATGTCCTCTGTGGATGTGCACTGAGATTCACAAAATAAACAAGAAAAGCGTTTGGCCAGAGTTAGCAAACTTAAGTTGAATTTCTCCTGTCTAGAAAGGTAGATCTTTACAATTTTCAAGATACTGACACATAAATCACTCCCTTGGGAGGGTTGATTTCTTCTCAAAAGACTAAATAAAGAAGGATGTATTGCTATGCTGATGTATTATGCAGTATGCCAGCATGCATGGATTAGTACTGCCCACTCTATATACTGGTCTAGTAAAGGAAGGATAAGTGTAAAGGGAAGTCATTGTTCTTTGTTTAAAATGGATAATTTACCAAAGTGAGATACAGCTGATCTGTCCCCTGTGCATTGACAAATAATTGTTCTCATGAGAGAGGTGAAATGAGCATGCTGTACTTCTCATAAAAATTAAAGAGCCCATGTCTGGCATGATGGACAGCAAGAAATGCTGCTTTGTTTTCCATAACTTGGATATACAGCTCTGTCTACTGATATTACTTGCTCTTTTGTGGAGAGGGCCCCTGGGAATTCTCTGCTGTCTCTTACGATGCAACATGCCAGTGCCTTAGCATGTACTCCTCTAATTGTCCATAGAATCTGAAAATGAATCTGACATAGTCAGTAATCTGTAATCTGGTGCAAAAGATTTTAAATTGCTTTCTCTGATATCTTTAACTATTGAAAGGTGCAGTTGGCTTTACCATTGCTCCAACGGTAAAGCAGATCCAGTGACAACCTTTGATGACTGGGTGCTGGTGATGTGTGTTCTTCTAAATACTCTTGATTTCCATGGAAACTAAAGAGAATCAAGTTATTAAGGCCTACATACTTTACATTTCCTTGTATTCATTGATGGAAAACATTATTTTAAACTAAACTGAAAACACTTGTTCAGTGCAAGGAGTTTTTAGTTTGTATTACAGATTTCAATAGTACATCCTCAGGCAAATCCTGAATGCAAACATCATAGAAACATTGTATGTCTTGTTTAAACACTCTGGATGGGTAAAGTTTGTCTAAACTGCATTTTCAGCTGCTTTTCCCACCTCTGAGGTAGCTAATGAAGTGTTTGAATTGCAGCTGGTCTGAGTAGAGAAAAACTTTCTTTGTCCACATGGCACTGCCCTTGCCTCTCACCAGAGATAATATTTCCCTTCATCACCTGATTTAACCAGTCATATTACTGCTCTCTAGACTCCTCCTGTAAAGTGCCCTTACCCATCTCACCCATTTTAGAACCAGACTTTCTTAGTGTTGTCTTGTTTCTTAAAAAAACCCCAAACCACTCCAACCTGAAACCATTTTGTAGAAAATATAGAGAGTAACCCTATGAAAAATTATGAGGAGACCCAACATTTGTGAAATACTGTTGGCACAGCTGGAATAGGGCCTGCAAGTGCTACCCAGCATAGCATGCGTCTTTTCCAGTCAGCATAATTTATTATCTCTGTCCTCAGGAAATTGCTCCCTCAGCAGTGCCCCTAGAGGAATTAGCATAAATTAGCACGTTCCTTTAGATATATTCCTGTCTCAAAAGTGAATTTAACACTTGCAAAAGGACATGGATGGACAGCTCTTGGACCCAAGCCTATTCATTTCAGAAAGAAATATGAACCAGAGGTAATAGCTTCTTGCTCTCCTAAGAAATCACGCTATAGAAGAGGAGTCAGTCCCAGGGGTGGGAGGGAATGTCCCTCTTGCCCACAGAGATCCAGCCTTATGCTGACAGCTTCATTAATAAAAATGAAGCACTGCCCACTGCCCACTGCATCATGGCTGCAGCTGTCAACTATCACCAGAGATATTTTTCCTACACCCGAATGGAGAGTGAAGAGTTTGACAGCTGACCCCATATTACCATTCCTCCCTTATATGCTAGTGGCAGCATACCTCTGTGAGTTACTGGCTAGGGAATCAGTTTAATCTGTTTTAGCAAAGCCTAAAATATTATGACTTGTTGCTGTAAAATCTCAGAGGAAAGGATGAAGAATCCTTCGTTGAAGATTTCCTTTTAGTGTCTTCAATTCCTGGCCTTGTTGTGATCATAGGAACTGTTTATTTAAATCTAGCTTGCCTGCAGACATCGCCTTGTCCATAGTATGCATGCTTTGCTATTCAATTGGTAGTTGCCAGCAGATCACCTTTTCCACTCTTGTAAGTTTTTTTTTCTTTGTCTAATCACTTGTACCAGAGCTTTATGACCACAACAAAATCTTTAGGGAAAATACCTTTTTTCATCTTGCAGCATCATATAACTTTATACCTGGATACATGGCAAACCACACGTTTCACAAGCAAACCTTACATACATATATTCACAGTTTCCTTAGGCAATAAGATCTAAAGTTCTTTCTACAGCAGGCTATTTACTGCCTGGCTTTGGGATTTTCTGATCAACCTTTATTAAAAAGATTTGGAAAACGGCAGAGAAATGTCTGTCGAGTAATTCTCTAGTTGCTCTACCACCTGAGCGTTTGAGCACTTTATAGTCTTCGAAGTGTTTATCTTTACAACAGCCCTCTGAGAGAAGGAACTATTGTAATGCCATTTGTGAGTTGGGGGCTGAGGAAGGGGCTTGCTACATCTCTGCTGGGTGAGGACATTGTTGCACAGCATGGGCTTTGCATCTGCCCCAGCCTGGCTGGAGTGCACTATACCTTCTGTACAGCCAGTGTGATGGGGTTTTATTTCTTTCTACAGAAGAGAAGGAAATGATTTGCTTTAATTCTTACCTTGCTATAGGCCTGGGATATGGCCAACATGAATGAGAGCTCTGCAGCAACCCCATGTCCAGCAGTTTATATGTAGCTTAAATGACTTATTGAAGATGATAGAGGAAATCTGAAGCAGAATAAGTTGAACATAGGCTATGGGCATGTGATTCAGATTGAGGTGCACCGTGGTATCACAGATGCCTGTGTTGAGCTGATAGTTACAACAGAACATCTTCAAGAAACTTGATTCTTTCTGCTGCAGCAGCTGGAAACGAACATCAAAAGTGAGAGTAGTTCCTTAGTATATGCATCATAACCTAGGATTCAATTAGGTTAAGTTGGAAAGCTTTGAGGGGTTTAGGTGTTGTCTACTCTATGTCACAAAATAGGCAATGACGAGATTATTAATTTTTTTTTTTTTTTAATAGCATGATTTATTCAAACCCTACTGGAAATGTTCCTGCCTGTCCTGTTACTTTAAATGGTGTCCCAGCAGATCTTTTAATGAGAAGTAAAAGAAAAAGTTGTGTAATTAAAAAATATTAATAGCCCTTGCTTTAGCACTGCAAACACATTGGAGTGAGGTATGAACTTTGACTGGCATCTTCAAGTGTCTAGCACATTGCTGCATTTTGTGTAGTCAGCAATAAACTTCACAAAATCATACAGCAGCCCAGGTTGGAAGGGACTTCAAAAGATCATCTTGTCCAACCTTTCCTGAGAAAGGGAGCCTAGATGACATTATCTAGTAGCCTGCCCAATTGCATCTTGAAAACCTCCAGTGGTAGAGACTCTACCACATCCCTGGGGAGGTTGCTCCAGTGATCAATTTTTCTCACCAAAAAAAAATTTCTTTCTTACATTGAAATGAATCCTCTCATGGTGCAACTTGTGTCTGTTACTCCTTGTCTTCTCCCTGTGTCTCCTCATGAAGAGAAAGCCTCTGTCCCCTTTGTAGCTGCCCTTTAATTACCAGAAAACTGTGATGAAGTGTCCCCTGAATTTTCTTTTCTGGAGGGAGAAAAGACCTAATGTCTTCAGTGTTTCCTCATGTTTTCTATCACTTTGATCATCTTTGTGGCTGTCCATTGGGCCCTCTCCAGTCTGTTTGCATCATTCTTGAACTGTGGGAACCAGAACTGGACACAACACTCCAGGTACAGCCTGACAAGCACTAGGTAGAGTGGGATCACCACATCTCTGTCCCTGCTAGTAACACCCTTGTGGATACAGCCCAGGATCCAATTTGCCTTTGTTGCTGGAGCCCTGCACTGTTGACTCATGTTCAGCTGCTTGTCCACCAGGAACTGCTTGTCCCTCTCAGCAAGGCTGATCCACACAGAACCCACCCTGTACCACGCACTTTGTTAAACTGCTTCTGCTAGCCCACTCTTCTACCCTGTACAGGTTCATTCATTCAGCAATAAACCTCTTTTTCACCAGGCTGTTTGTTAGTTGCTTATAAAAAAGCAATCATATATTTTGTGAAGGCAGAAAAATGCACTCCATTATCTACTGCTTGAATATTTCCATTTGTCTTTTCAATGCACCCGGAGCTCCAGGGCATTGTTTTGATAAATAATTAAGGGCTAATCCTGGAAATGCTTTGTGTGTGGAGCTGCCACTGAAATCAATGTGTGTATTGAGAATGGAGAGCTTGCCCTAGTGGGCCCTTAATCTTGCAGTAAACCAGAGAGATGCTCGTTTGTAACTGAGTGCTTGGTGGAATAATGAGCGCATGTGCAATGAAATTTTATTTTACGTCATTCTTTGCAAGGAGGATGGACACTATGTTGTTTATATCCAACATTAATGCAATATAGGAAAATAACAGTAGGTTTCTGGAGATATTATCTTCTTTAATTTTTAAACAAGTCAGTGTTGACTATCAATCACTATAAATTTTTCAATTACTACATGAACGATATCTCAGGAGTCATTAAAATATTTATAATCGTCATTCTGCGAGTCTGCTTACATACATATACGTAATCAGAGTAACTTTAATTTTCTCTCAGTAAAATGATGAAAGTGCAAACAATTCAAGGCTATCTCTTAAGTACAAATGACTAAGTTATCTAATGATATATAAATGATGGATGGCATAATAACATATAGGATAAAGCTTATTGATAAATGCTGGTGTACTGAAAATTCTGTATGAAAAAAATGTTTTACATTGTCCATGTCTGAATAATTTCTTTGAAACTGCTAACTATTTAATCATCATTATTATAAGGCTTTTTAAAATAAAATAGCAGCTAAACTTAAAGGTCAAGAACCATGAAGAGATGAGACCTTCCTTTACTTACACTGTTTTTTTGAAAAAAAATTTCTTTCTGCAATGAATGTTTGAGTTAATCTCCCCTTTTTTATGCAACTTATTTACAAAGAAAAAGCTTCTATCTCAGTGGGATGAAAACCATATCATTAAAAAGTTGGATATATATACAATCCTAAACTGAAGTGCTGCCTTTACTTGCTATTTTTCCAAATGTGCTGTGGACAATTCTCCATATTTTACTCTTCTCATCAGAGAAAAGTTGCAATAATAGTGTGCAACCCTGACATGGCAGTAAGAACCAGCTGTACTGTGCTGAGCCCAGCGCTGGCCCCATCAGACCTGCATGGCTGTGCTCACATAAGGTATGTCGGGGTCCACAGCAACTGCCAGATGCAGCACCTGGACAGGGCAGCAGCAGAGTCACCCCAGCTCCTCTCTCCCCCTCTCTTCTCAAGGGGAAAGATGGCATACCTGTATGCCCATTTGAACTCTGGAGTGCAAACTGGCTGGTTAACAGTCTTTTTAAAACTCAGTTTGCCCATTGTATCTTTCTTTCCCCTTCCCTTTTCAGTTAGTGCTGGGAAAAGCTTGGCAGGGTATGAAATATTGTTGAATTAAATACTATGATATGTGCATGAATTTTTGTATGAATTTCTTCTTTTTAAATCACTTAAACCGCACTGCTCTAAAAATGTTTCTGGTTTGTAAATATTAATACAATTGTATTTCTAATATGTAAACAGAATTTTAATTGGACAAATTAAATGAAATGCCCTTGTGTGGATATAATTTCTTTTCACAGAACACAGCATTTGAGGTTAATTTTCATGTAACAGCTTTTTGAAAATCTTCTTTAACTTCAAAACAGAGCCAGAGAGCAGCAGGTATCAAAACCAGAATAGTTCTTATTGCATTAATCAAATATATATAGTGTATATTAACCTGTACATCTTAATTTTTTCATTCACTTTCAGAGCTGTGCATAGTTGTGATATGATCTTTGCAAACTTACAGTCATCACATCTCCAGTCTTTCAGCTAAGGGGAACGGGCTTAGCAAAATTTGCCAAGGCTTGTCACAGTGGAGCGGAAAGGTATGAAGATGGCTTCTGTATGACCTCAGCCCTCTGATCCCATTGCTTCCCTGCACAGGCCAAGTACCTGAAGGCTGCTTTAAAAAGGGACAACTAGTGGGACATGGGGAAGGATTTTCTGGGAGAACTTTTTCTCTGGACTGGAGGTAAGGCAGGAACAACATGGGTAAGGCTGGGTCTTTGCTGTGGAAACAGCCTTTCTCATCTGAGAACATCCATCATTGGCCAGATCTGCCAGATGTAAAAGTAGGATAGCTGGATAGATTGGTGCAACCCCAGGTGCAATTCCACAGCCAGTGTCAGGGAACAAGGATATGTGAGTAGGCTGATTGGAGACTAGTCTTAATTTATCTTTTCCACTTCCCTGTGGTTTGTATAACAAAAGGGCATGATGTTTTCCATTGAAAATGTGTGGAAAGAGTTTGGCAATGCTGGGATTCAAAAGTCTATGGGGCTCCTTTTCTGCAGCCAGCTTTCTCCCCCCAGCCCCTACCCCCTTGAGGATTTTAGCCTGTACATTTATAATCTAGCATGGGGAATGTGCTAGAAAATATGTCAAGCAAATTTCAGCTGAGTAAAACTTGCAATTGGAGAAGAGGAAGGTGTGAGAAAATGATAAACCCCATGAAAATCATGCAAACATTGAAACTTTAAATAAAAAGTAACAACATTTTTTAGCAAATAGTGAATAGTAATAACACTATTCCTGCCTAATCTGAAATAGGAGAAGCAACTTTATTTATTTTATATTAATGTTATGTTTGAACTAGCAAGAAGCTGAAGGTCTGATTTTTTCCCTGAAATGGGCTGTTAACAGAGTGGAAGAATGTCAGTTGCAGCCCTGCCTGTTGTTAGTGGAATAGCTTCTGTGTTGTACACAGGAAGCTACTGGAAAGAGGTATTTTGAGCAGAGTAAGCATTGGTGCTTCTGATACTAGCTTGATGAAGACCTCTAATCTATCTGCTGAACAAAAAACCTTCTGACTTTAAAGCCCTGGACAATTATTGTGTTTTGGACTTGTGGAAAACTTACTTTAAAAATGGAAAGTCACTTTCAAATTTTGATAGATTTTCCTGAGGTAAATATTCTAAAAAATCAAATAGAGGTTACATTACACCTCTCCAGAAGGACACAGGATAATTTTTACCTCTTTATTTAAGCCAAGCAGGTGCCAAAGGGCCATATAGTGTCTATTCTATACAGAGGATTCTGCTTGCACATTAGTAATTTGTGCTACATAGTGCCATAAAAATAAATGTTGCATTACAACCTGGGTACTTTTAGAAGTGTTGCCTTTATGGCTTTACCTAACAGCAGGCTTGCAGTTGACATCAAGTTGTGTCAGAGAATTTGGTGTATGGGGTGTTCTTCCTGGGAATACATAAATAGATGGAGTCGAAGGAATGAAAAAAAGAGAGAAATCTGGGCACTACTCAGTTAGTCTTGTGTTAGACATAAGCTATTGCTAGATCTAAGCAGTAGTAGAAAGATTATGCAGTTGGCAGTACTTTAATCCAAACAATATTTTCGATCAATTATACCATGTGGTTAAACTTTACCTTAACAAACCTTTACAGCATTTCCTTCCTGTGAGTTTTGACACCTTGGAGTACTTGCTTCCACTTCAGTACAATTCTTTTGTGGAGAGGGAGTGTACTGAGAATAAAACAAAGGCAATGATTATGTGCACTCACTCTTCTGGCTTTTTTCACCACTTTTATTTATTTTTTTTATTTTTTTTTATTTTTGTAGGGCAGAGATATTGCATGTTTGCTTGTACAAACATTGCTCTGTTATTGACACACCCTGCTACAGCTTTCCTTACCTGTGTTCCTATGAAATCTCCAGACAATCAACATTAGCTGTGCTTCAGTACTCTTTTCAGATTGTCTCATGAGTTGTTTTCTATCCTACTCTTTGGTGTGTAAATCTTAACAGTGGTGATCATGTGTAAAGAAGTGCATGACATTATTCTGGTATTGCTGTCACAGAGACTGTATCCTCTTTACACATTTTATTCCCTTTTGAAGACTAAATTTAATAAGCATGAAATACATTGAGAGTTCTGAAATATGAGACTTTTTGTTTTTCCACTGGAATAGGTATAGAGCAAGCAGAGAACATAAATTTCTATGCACAGTATCACTATATGCTTCAGCCTTGACATTTGTGTTGTCTCTGGAGACAGAATGATAATTCATTCTCCACATCAATTAATACTGTGGCTTTTCTGCACCCGTTGTCCAAAGGAGTGCTGCTTCATGCCAGCTGTAATAAATACTGTGTGTAAAGGGCAGGGCATGACATTTACTGTAGCTGTCACTTTAAACTATATTTGGTTGGAATCATCCATAAATAGAAATCAGCACATTCAGAAGGAAATGTCTGGTGTTTGTCTTGTTTTGCTGAAAGAAAAAGAAATAAATAGGAAAAAACTTTTAGAATTGGATCAAAAAAATCTAAAAATTTGGATGATACATTGTGCTTACAATGTTGACATTAAAATTCAGCATTTAAATATTCCAGAACAGAAATTTTATGTTTGGCTGAACATCATCAGCTCTGCACCAGCTGAATATCAAACTTGAAGAGCACCATGCATGAATGTGGCCTCCTGAGATTTGAAGCTGCATTTCTCAATGCTCTTTCTTTCTCTAATCAAGTAACAACAGAACAGACCTACAACAGTAGGTCAATAACAATGTGTCACACTCTTGGATCAAAGGTGAAAAAAAAAGATTGCCTTATTAAGCATAGTACCCAACCAGAAAGACTGGCTTGCAGTATCAGCCCTCTGAACTCCCATGACACAACATGGCATTGAATTCTGAAGTGATTCATCCCTCTCGTACTCAACCCAAGTAACCAATTTTTACCAGTGCTTCAGAAAGATACAGAAATACTGGAGAACACTCAGTAAATAGTCAGGTAAAGAAAGGATGCAAAACCAGGAAAACAAACCTTGTGATGGCTTGTGAAGTTTATGGAGTTCAGCCTATTTGGTTTGCTGAAAAGATACTGGAAGCTAACTGCAAATGACTGGTGGATACATATAGTTGCTGCATAGAGAAAAGAAATGTGAAGTGAAAAGAGATTTTTCAGCTCCAGAGGAGATCATGACTGATTTTAGTGGCTAAAACTTTAAATTTTATTAATTTCATTTTGAAATTTTATGTATTTGTCATAAAAAAATAAGTATTGCAGCTTTTGGCCAAAACAGTGGATGAGCTTAAATACTGAAAGAAGGGAAGGGGTTTTTTATTTTGTTGGTTTGTCTTTGTTATCTTCTACTGCTTTCTAAAGGATATGATTTGATCCAGAGTCTTGAAAAAAAATTCTGCAACTCGGGCTCAGCCCAAAATTCATCTTCTAAGCCCATGAATACAGCTTGGAGCTATACTCCAGATTATTAAGATCTATCAGTATGTTCTTTATTTCAGAAATGTGAACAATATTTTTTTGTATTTTCTATTTTTCCTTTTTTCTAAATTCAATTTCTCGATTAACTGAGGTCATCTGGATCAAGACTACAAAAAGGGGAGCAGGCTTCAATGTGCTTGACCTTGCCTTCTAAAGATGTCTAAAGCCGTGAGTATCTCTATTGGGATTTCTTTTCAGTAAGTCAATTCATCTCCCTTTTTCTTTTAACTGATCTGTTGAAATGTTAATGCAGTAGAGCAACCTAGCAGCAAAGAATAAAACTAATACAGCTAGGAACTACAAATAATGGTATCACATTTACATTGATTGCCTTAACTAATTACGTGTTTCTAGGATCTTATGAATTAATCTTTTTGCAGAACATCATTTATCAACTTTCTTCAGTGTTTATTTCTGCCTGAATTATGAGTACACTGTGTTAGATATGATATTACATAGAAAAAGGAACTAGTTTAGTAAAAGCTTAAAAGAACCCACATTTATGATTAATGGCATGTTTGCTTGACATTTCAAATTCAATGCAACCCTTTGTGGCCCTTTTTTTTTTAAAATAAATTTTCTTTGTAGTGAAAGTTTTCATAAGTAACATTAGTTGCCTATAATGTGGAGTGAGTGGGTGAGTTCTTGCTTTCAGAATTGAAACTACTCAGCAACTTTACATGACTATTGAAATCCATTAATGAAGAAATTTCTCAAGATAGCTTCCATTTGCTGGCTGTGAGAGAAGTGCATGAATATCCGCGAATGCATTTGAGGCCTGGATTTAATTATCTGAGTTCATACCATGACTTCTGCTTTTAACATTCACCTATTTTCTTTTTTTTTTTTTTTTTGTAATAACGTCTTTGGGCTATTCCTATGCCAAGAGCTCCTGGGAGTGCCAATTCCCAGGAGTAAGTTCAGGAAATGAATTAGAAGAGAGGAAAGCCCCAGCAGTTACTTAACATTAGTCTCACCTTATTCCTCTGCTTTATTGTTAAGAAACTTTATACAAGGCTGTTGGCAAAAACACATACTCCCTAGACAAATAAATGCTGTTTGCTCTGATTTGACCTGCTGCCTGATCTTTATCTTGCCTTAGCATTGATGTAATTAAAATGACTCTGGCACTGGCCATGCTCCACCTGCCTTTGAGGGAGGAACAGCAGGACCATGGTTTAGCTCCTGCTGTTTCTTGCTGAGTTTGGCAATAGCTTGCACCTGCTTATGAATCTCTACTACTTAAGTGTCAGACCTGCACTTAATCACTATTCAGACTATGATTATGCTCTTTCAAAGGTTGGTTCAAAAAGGGAAGTTCTTTCTGTCAGTCTCTTTCAAACCTATTGTCTAGGGCAAGCTACCACCAAACATTAAGAACTTGCTGATGGTTACTTAGCTTAGACAAAACCAGAAACACCATAATTCCAGAGGTCCGGCTCCTCACACCTATTCCTGTCTCCTATGCCTCAGGTCAGCATCCACCAACACACTGCAGTGCAGTTTGGCTGGAATTTTAGCACCCTCCTCAAAAAGAAGAGTGTTGAGTCTTTTCTATAGCCTTGCAAGAGCTCTCTGCACTTTCCAATCTCAAGCCTATCTCCACCATTTATAAAAAGTAATTCTGCATCACAGCCTCTGGGACAATGGCAGAAGCTTCATTCCTCCTAGTACATATATGAGGTGTCTTCCACAATAAGTTCAGCCACTCAGACTCAGAGTGTCCCTTACTTTCTTCCTCACAGCTGTCTGATATGTGCTCAGCTGATGCTGCCCTTCCCATGATGCTCTGCAAGTTCTTGTGGATGGGGATACAAGTGACAATTAAACAGCAAAGACAATGCTCACACTCAATCTCACATTAAAAAAAAAAAAAAAAGAAAAAAAAAGTAAAGAAAACATGTGTAATGCTGCTGAAGATAGGTCATTTGGTTCTTTGCTCTGTGCTGGTCAGCAGCTAATAAATGTGTACCAGATCAGTGCAGGCAGTTATGATCCAGGAGCACTTTATTTATGCTAGTCACTGAACAGCTGAATTATATGCATATTCTTTTGCTAATATGTTGTTGCCCAGTATGACAGTCAAGCTTGTTCTTCTGGAAACTGGCAAGCAAAAGTGAAACCAGCTGGCACAGAAACCCATTGAATGCCATCTTAGCCTGTATGATGACAGCAGGAGATGAAAGCAACTAAGTAAAATATTGAATGAGAATGGAGAAGGTTGGGAGAAGGTAGGAGACTAGCAAGAGTTGGAAAAAGGTGGTATGGAGACCGTGCTTGGAGAAGAGAGGGAGGCAAGACAAAATATATGATGAATTAGGACTGGGTGTATAATTAAAGAATAGAGAAGTGGCAAATAGGAAAGTTACAGATTAAAGAAAAATGTTAGAAAATGGAAAAAGACAAAATAGGGAAATGAGGAAAACAACAGTGAGACTAGAATTATTCAGTTCACTGTATTTTTTGTTCAATGTGTTGTTTTTTCTGTTGTCTTGTTGATTCTGCAATTTGTTTTTGAACCTACTGTCTCTTGCTGCACTAACAATGATTACATTTGGAAAGTATTATTATAAAAGATGCTGTTATCTAACTGCATCAGACAGGATTGAAAAGCAACTTTGTCCAGAACAATACTGTTCTCTTGAAATCTTATGTTTCATGGGACTGTTATGATGGGAGAATGGGAAAGTCTAATGTTTTGCTTTGACAGTGTTGAAACATTTACATCAATTCGATTTGACTTACTTCATAAAGATAATACATTGTCTTTAACATTTTAATCCAAGATTTTAAGCAAAACCAGACTGCTGAAGTCTGAAGTACTTTGATAATATTGAAATTAAAGGTTTTTTAATTATTGAATTCTTCTGAGATGTTTATCTTCAGTTTTTTTACTGAACAATATGAAATTTCAGAATTCCCTGTGGAATGAAAAAACTGATTCCAAATCATGTACAGAAATAACCTTTAATGCCTGCTTAGCTAGTTGATTTAAAAATGAATAAGATCTCCATTTCTTAAACATTAGATTAATAGAATATAAACTGGAAAGAGCTGGCTACAAACCTCTAGCTGAGTCCTTTAAATAATAAAATGTCACTCAAGCAGTTCCTGTTTTAGCAAAAGCCTAGTGCTTGGAATGTGATTTAATACAGCCAAACCAATACATATTATGTTATATCGCCCCAAAGGTTAATTACTTTCAATGGGGCAAATTTGTGCCTTATTACCAATCCAAATCTAGTTTCCCTCCATCTCCAGACACTCTGTTTCATTCTGGTTTTGTCTGCTAAATTGAAAAAAAATATGTTCTTCATGTCAGTGTTATGGGACTATGTCATCATTTAACCTTCCCTGTGTTAAAATAAAAAGACTAAGATCCTAAGTTCTTTTGTTGTCAATAATTTCAGCTTTCTCCAAAAAGCTGTTCTTGGTATTCTTTCTGTTTCATTGAACCTTTTCTGAATTACAGACATCAGAAATCAGTAGAGCACTTGTTATCTTGGTAGCAAATATAGAGTTTATAATAATCAATATTCTTCTCTCTACACATGCAAGGTGAAGATCAGCCTGTCTGGCTAACCTTGCACTGAGAGCGCTTACAGTTTAGGTTTGGCTGTTGCCTCCACATCAGCTTCAGATCTGGTCTAGGTTCATGGCTTTTATTAATTAATCACATTCTTCTCACGTGTTTATTTGTTTTCATTTTTTTTTCTGTGTGATACGAAAGTTCACAATTCCTTGTGGAGTAAAAGAACTAATTCCAAATAATCTGCAAAAATAGTTTTTAAAACCTGCTTAGATACTTGATTTAAAAATTAATGAGAGCTTGGTTTCTTAAACACTGGAGTAATAGATTATAAATCTGAAAAAGCTGTCAATGATCCTCTGCTGAATCTTTTATATAGTAAAATGTTTTCATTATATACCAGCATATAATTTTATTTATCAGCACAAATTGTCCAATTTGATCAGCACAGGACAGGCATGGGCCTGGTGGAATGGGCTCAGAAGAGGGCCATGAAGCTGATCAGAGAGCTGGAGCACATATGATATGAGGACAGGCTGAGAATGTCAGTGTTGTTCAGCCTGGAGAAGAGAAGGCTCCAGGGAGACCTTATTGTGGCATTTCAGTACCTGAAGGGAGCCTACAGGAGAGATGGGGAGGGACTCTACATCAGGGAATGCAGTCATAAGACAAGGGGTAATGGTTTTGAATTGAAAGAGGGGAGACTTAGATTTGATACTACAAAGAAATTCTTTACTGTGAGGGTAGTGAGACACTGGAAAGGTTGCCCAGATAAGCTGTGGCTGCCCCATCCCTGGAGGTGCTCAAGACCAGGCTGGATGGGGCTTTGAGTGACCTGTCTTGCGGGAAGTGTCCTTGCACATGGCAGAGGTTGGAATCCGATAATCTTTAAGGCCCATCTAACCCAAACCATTCTGTGATGCATGTTTCTCCACTCTCACTTCATATTTAATGATAAAAGCTCCTCTTGATCTTTCTTCTGTCCAGACAGATATATTTAAATAGTTCTAGTAAACTCTTTGCCCCCATTCTTTAAATTCCTTCAATATCTGCATAATCCTCCAATCTTCAGCAGCAGCAGTATTTCTGACTTCACTGCTCGGAGCAGAAGATTGGAGTAGATGACCTAGTGTGTTCCCTTCCAATCTGTATGATCCTGTGATGCTGTGATTTTCTTCCAAATAAACAGATGAATAGAACAAGTTATTGAGGTTCTCTCCTACAACCTTCATGCTTGATAATATTTCACAACTATACTTTGAGACCAATTAGCTTTTAATCCATTTAATGTTTGGCCTGTTGATTTTGTGTTCCTCTAATTTCTTGGTAAAAACATTAATATGGCACCATATCATATTCCTAGAGAAAATACATATCATTACTGTTCATTCTACCGGCCAAATTTATAATCTCATCAAAAACTCTCAAGATGCACCAGCCTTTCCATCAGTGAGCTTTTAAACAGTCATAGATTACTAAAATGAATATTTCGGCAGAGCCACAGAGAACACAAGAGACTTTTCTTGGGTTTATTGAGTGGGTAATAGTTCTTTCTCATTCCACTCTGTAATGTCCCCAAATTATGGTTTAAGTCTTGTGAGAACAGCAGTTTAAAGGATAATGCTAAAATGACCAAGTTTGTTTTTCAAAAGTCTCTTTTTCTTTCTTGCTGCCATCTAGTTTTTAGGGTCATAAGCAGCACAAAAACTGTTGTTCCTTGCATTATTTTTCTTTAATCATTATTAGTCCTATACTGAAATAGTGAGCTCTGCCTGCTTGGAATTATAGACTTCCTTTCACCTTTAAAAAAAATTTTCAGGGTTTGAGACATGGTTTATTTCAGTAGTTTGACTTGCATATGAAATAATTTTGTAAATGACAGTTATATAAGCACTTGAAACTGATTTTACGTGTTACAGAGGATTTTTTTATTAATATTTAACCTACAATTATATCTTAAATAATTATCAGTTATCCCTAGGTAGACTCACCAATTGTGTTTTATTCAGAATAGTCAATTTGTTAAATGGCACTGATAAGATAAGTTACCGTTCTGTAAAAACATCATGAAAAAATCACAAGTAATACAAGAAAGAAACATGGGAGGAGAGCTGAAAAAAGATAGCATGGTTTGCATCAGGGTAAGAGAGAAAATGGTTATAAAATGATAGCTAACTCATACTCAAATACTGGATAAATGAAGATGAGTTTCAAACGCATTTGTTACTGCAGAGGCAGCAGTCCAGGGGAATGTTCCATCTCATCAACTGACAGTGCAGCAGGGAGAAGCTATGGGAATTGCATGCCGCAGCAGAAAGAGAGATGTCAGAGCTAAATTTCTGATCTTTACTTGCCATATTCCTGACAAATGTTTGTCTATTAATAAGTCTCCACTCATGGAGTCCATCACCCTACAATTAGCTGCCTTAAAGACTGCTGTCTGCTGATATCTTCCCTCTGTGCTCAAAAGGGAGATGCACAGGCAACTTAATTTCCACCCATTTTAGACAGTACTGGAGGTGTCAGTCACCCTTTGCTATCAGGAGAGCCTAGACTTAGATTAGATGCTTGACGCTTCTGACTTCAGTGAGACTGGCTGTGCTTGCAAACAGGCACCAAATAAGAAATTATTGCTAACAGTCTATGACAATTACATCCATCTTTTTCTAATACTAACTGATACTGTAGCCATAACATGTTAAGCAGTATGGAAGAAATAGCACACCCACATGCAAGGATGAATGATTTTTGGAAATAAAGTAACTGTGTGTGATTTTTTTTGTTGTTGTTGTTGTTTGTTTTTTTTTTTAATGTGGTTTCCCCAAAGTTTCTGGTTCTACATGGATGTGCTCCATGGAACATCAAACACACTCCTTTCCTTTGTGTGGTTGTTGAGATGAAATACAGGAAAAAGGGCAGGTTAAATGGGCCTGACAGAAAATAACAAAACGCTGTACCTTAAGTGATTACAGTAAGTTTGTCTGCCTGACTGCCTAAGGAAAATAACTCAGCATGGGTCAGATGCTCAGCTGACACAGTAGTGAAGATTCACTGAAACAGAAAGGAGGCTGTAACTATAAATATTTTGCCAGTTCAGAGTAACTCTGAGATGAAAAATAATGTAACAGAGGCTCTCCTATACTAAGTCATTCTTCCTGCATGTATTACCCCTGGTGAACTCCAGGGAGATTTAATTATGTTACCATATGCTATCTTCCTCAATAGATGTGTTTTTAATAACTCAAGAGTATTCATGAATAATTTAAGACTGCTGCTGCTGCTGGTGGTGTGTATGTTGGGGGGAAAGCAGAGAAGATTTGTTTTTTGTTTTTCTTCAGGACAGCCCCTCAGCAGACTCAAAACCCAGTCTTCACCAGCAATGCTTTTTGCTTCCTTTCTAGCCCTGTTCCTTACCCTGTCCCTCAACATATCTCTCCGTTTTAAAGTTGCTACTCAAAACAGATCAAAGCAGGTTGCAAACAGCAGGTAGAGAGTATCATGACTCCTATAATAAATTAAAAACTGGATTGCAATCTAAGATAGCTCTATGCTTTTTATCTGGTCAACAGTAAAAGAGTTTAGGCCAGAGCAAGATGGTTTAGGGTGACAGCTCATCCCACCTCCCTCAGGTGTCTAAAACCAGAATTATGTGTTAGGGTGAGTCTATCTCCAGTTGTGAAAAGAGTCGAGGAGATTGTCAAGTCCTCATCAGATTTCATGTGCAGGGGAGGTTCTTAACAATTCCTAGAGTGAGATTAAGACACAGAGTAAAATGTGAATCGAGTAGGTTTTATTTAATAAGTATAAAGGAATGAAGCAATAGAAAACGCAGGAAATATTAGGAGGAAAATAAGCAAACATTCAGAAAGAAAAGTCACCACTGTGGATGCAGTGGTGTTTTGTTGGTCCTCAGTCTGGATCCAGCAGTGTTCTGTTGATCCCAAATTTTCAACTGTTTGGTGTGGGGAAGAGGCATGGCTTGCCGTCATTGTCTCTTTATACCAGTGGCTGTATGCACAGTCTCCAGGTGTACCTAATGCACATGCATACATTCCATACACTGTCTCCAGGTAACCCTGGCATATAAACACTTATCCCCTGCACTGTCTCTCAGTGGGCAAAGGGTCTGCACCTGCAGCAGGAGGTTCACATGTGTTCCCATTTTGCAACTGCAAAATTGCCAGATTTTGTTGGGCAAATAGGCACAAGCAAGCTTTAAGACAATTATTCAATTATTCCAGTCTCTCACAGCAATCAACTCGGACTATGCAAAGTTTGGATTTTAGGATCAATAAAAGAGAAGTAATGTAGAAGGGAAAAAGTTGGTCTAATTAAAAAAAAAATATTTACAAGCCTTGATTTTTTGTAATCACAGTGCAATACAACTACACTTAAACTAGAACCCTAATCTGCAGCTGGGTTAAGTGTGGATGAGTAGAATCAACAGTTTTTCATCTCAATTCTCACTGACTAAAGAGGCCAAGAGCAAAAAAGTTTTATTTGTGTTTCAATAAATAACTAGATGTGTGGAGGTACATAGATAAAGATATAGATAAAGGTGGTAATTTTTTATTTAATTGCTAGTGTTTGGAGGGATGTGGAGGTTGGTAGGTGTAGCAGAAAATACTCCTCATTTCCAAAGTGAGGATAACTGATGCCTGATGGTTCTTGTTGCAGTAAGAATGAGAAATTTTTGATATAAAATTTCCTTCTGGAGACTAGGAAAACATTCTACTGCTTTCAGTCAAGCAGAAGATAAAGAGGTACCTCTAACTAGAAAAAGAATACAGTTCTTTTATCACTATGGGATCAGATTTATTTTGGAAGGAACATCAAATGAGATTTTTTCTCCCAGTTCTTTGAGGTCTGAGAGATTTTGTTTATTTTTATTTTTAAATGCTCCCTTATGATGCAGTGCCAGCATGGAGTGTGGTTTGTTCTTTCAGTTTGCTGAGTTCACAGGGTGCCACACCTTTTACTAGCGCCTTAACATCAGCTCAACTCCATTAGTAGCCGTTGTGCATTAAACCACTTTGACACTTGGCATCTTTCTTTCACAGCATCCGTTGCTTGCAACAAGGCAGTTGGCTAGTTTTTCTCTGCATCTGGCACAACAGAAGATTTGGCAGGCGCTAGTCTGACAGAGCAATGATTGATGACCATAATCACCCCTGTCTAGATAGAAAGTGTATTGCCTACCATTTTGTTCTGTTCCTGACAGCTACAAAAGCAAAGGTCCTGACTTCACTAAGAAAATAGCTGAAGGTGTGTCAGCTGAATTGCTGGCAGCAAACCTCTGCACCAAGTATTAAGATTCCTTGATACCTGCTTGCTATGTGAATAAAGAAACCTAAGCTTCTTCACCCTCTAGCTATAAACTATCCAGGCTGTAGGTTAATTCTGCACTGCAGAGCGACTGATGAGGCAGGAATGTAAACAGATCAAAGGAGTTAATCCTGTAGCACTGGAACAGCATGTCTCTTGCATCTCCAAATCTCATGTAATGTCCAAGGTGTGGGAAAGGCACAGCTTTAAAACAGGGAGAATAGCCCTCTAGCTGTTTTCTGCTCTTGCCACTCATTTCAGATTGCGACAAATATCAGGTGACCAAATATTTGAAACTGGAAACAAGAAGAATTTCTCAGTGTTGTCCCTCTAAAGTTGGTCACTTCAAACACTCAGCACTTCATAAAAGAGCAGGCAACTGAGACAGGGTTTTTCAATGGGAAATGTCCGACCATGTGGGGAGAAGCACTCTCTTTCTTCCTACATGGCCTGGTAACTGAGTGAGGCTCTTGTAAGTGGCACCTCTGATATCAACATCCCACTGAGCTCATTACATGGGAGGGAAGCTGGTGGCCTTCTCATCTGACTTGGTTTGCCTAAAATGTAGCTGTCTGTCCTAAGTTCCATAGGCTTCCTCTACAGTCAACAGTGAGAAATGGGGTCTCTACACCAGGTTAAGCATTTGAGAGACAGATGAATTGCACCCAGATATCAAGACCTATAAATACTTAAAGGGTGGGTGTCAAGAGGAAGAGACCAGTCTTATTTCAGTGGGGCCGAGTGAGAAGACAAGAAGTAATGGACCCAAATTTGTACATAATAAGTTCCATCTAAACATGAAGGGGGACTTCTTAAATTTGAGGGTGGCAGAGCACTGTAACAGGCTGTCCAGAGGGGTGGTGGAGTGTCTGTCTCTGGAGACGTTCAAAACCTGCCTGGACAAGTTTCTGTGCAACCTGCTCTAGGTGGACCTGCTTTGGCAGGGGGGTTGGACTAGATGATCTCCAGAGGTCCCTTCCAACCCCATATCATTCTGTGATTCTCTGATTCTGTGATTCATAACACTAAATATTTGCTTTGATATTAGAAAAATAAGTAAAATAGACCTACACTTCAGGGACATCTGTCATGATCAGGTTATAAACCTGATCTCCTTCTATGATGAAGTGACCCTCTTGGTGGATGAGGGAAAAGCTGTGGGTGTTGTTTACGTGGACTTTAGTAAAGCTTTTGATACAGTCTCCCCAGTATCCTCCTGGAGAAACTGGCTGCCCATAGCTTGGATGGAACTACTCTCCACTGGGTTAAAAACTGGCTGGAGGGCTGGGCCCAGAGAGTGGTGGTGAATGGAGTTAAATCCAGGTGGTCATGGGTAGTGTCTCACAGGGTTTGGCATTGGAGCCGGTTCTCTTTAAACATCTTTATCAATGATCTGGATGCAGGTATTGAGAACACCCTCAGCAAATTTGCAGATGACATCAAGTTGTGTGGGTGTATTGACCTGCTGAAGGCTTTATAGAGGGATCTAGACAGGCTGGATTGATGGGTTGAGGCCAATGAGATGAAGTTCAACAAGGGCCAAGTGCTGGGTCCTGCACTTGGGTCACAACAACCCCACACAGCGCTACAAGCTTGGGGAGGAGTGGCTGGAGAGCTGCCTGGCAGAAAAAGACTTGTGACTACTGGTTGACTGTCGGCTGAACATGAGCAAGTAGTGTACCCAGATGGCCAAGAAGGCCAACAACATCCTGGTCTGTATTCTTGAAGTTTATCTATGTGCATTTGGCAGCTGGTACAAAGGTTATTTGCATTGTGTATTGATCGTTTCCAGAATCATGCTAAAGAACAATATTTTGTAGTGCTTATTTTATGGTCAAGGCTGCTGTACATGGCATGCCACTGACTGCCTACATGGCCCATGTGACAAGTTATGAGGAAACATGGAAAAAAGCTTGTCTATTTCTGAAAAAATACTTTAACAACATAGCTGTTATTGAGTTGAAAAGAGCCAAAACAGTAAATGAGTTTTATGCTTTGTCTGCATGAGAAAGAGCAACCATTGTGCAAGGAACTGGCATACAGGGAAATAAGCCTACCCTGAGCTGTGTGTTACTGCCCAGAGACTGCTTCAAGGCTGCCAGCTAAACTATTTGACAAGTCTGTCAGTGAGTCAGATCCTGCTGCTACAGAACTATCTTTCAAAGCACAGCATCTGGGTCCTTTACTGCAATCCAAGTAGAATGGGAATGGTGTTTTTGTTTGACTGTAGCTTGCACAGCTTCGGAACAGTCAGAGTTACCATTTCCCTTATCTCCTTCAGAGAGGTTTCCTCTCAGTTTCTTATGTATGTAGGTCTGGGATTTTTATTGGACTGTTTTGCTTTATACCCTCTCCTCAATATTGCTTTCTGGTTTATTCTAAATGCCATTGGTTGAAAGAGGCAGGTTTTCCTCTACAGCGGGTTAGATGCAGACCTTCGTTTTTCTCTCACGGGTATGTAGGTGAGCTACTAAGTAGAAACTCATGTTTTGCTCCTGAAGGCTCTAGACAGATAATCACATCATTTTATATGTTGGGTGTAGCTTTTCAGCTGAAAGGGCAAATAAATCTGCCTCAAGCTGTGTTAAACCGATAGGAGTAAGTTTGTTTATTCCAGCTGAATTCCTGTTAGAATAGGGCTATATTTTGGTTTACTGATGTTGAATCCCGAATCCTAAAAAATATGAATACCATATTTTTAGCATAAATAAGGGGATCCACAACTTGCAAAACACAGAAGTTTGTCTCCGTATTCTCAAGCTACAGCTTAAAGGATAGTAAGTAGAAATAGTTGACATTGAGGGTAGCACACAGGCTGTTTCCAGGAAGCAAAATGACTTATGAAGCCCAGTGTATAGGTCTTGCCACACATGGCTTGCCAGATGCGTTCCCAGAAATATAATCAGTTTGCTCACATAGGTTGTGAGCTATAGTACCTTTTCTAGCTCTTTTATGACTTCACTAGTTATACCTCACTTGAGTTCCAGCAGGGCATAACCTTTGCCTACAAGCCGTGTAGTTGACTGGTGCTTTCTTGACAAGACTAACAACCTGCTATGCTGTACATTTGGACAGGACACACCAAAACCTACACATTTGTCATCCTATGTGGATTCTTTCAAACAAATGAGATTTTTAAGTTAAGGGTATATCTTTAAAAAAATTGTGTTTTTGAAATTAAACACCACCATATATGAGACCAAGGTATTATAAATTTGTATTTGAAGTCTTTGGAATGGTACAAATTTTCCATCAGAAAATAGGAAATTCGAGGAATGATTTGGTTAAAAATCATTATTAGTCCATGAAATAAGAATAATTCAAAAAATACTTCAATTTTCCAGGGGAAAGTGGATTTTTCTCTGAAATTTTGAGGAATTGCCTGTATATATGTCTGTGTGTGTCTGCGTATGTTTGCATTTCCTTCATAAGCTCTGTTCTGTAGTCATTTATAGGTACCAATTTATTATTTAGGCTAAAGGTGAGTTAATCTTCCACTAACTGGTCTAACATGTACTCTTCCTTACTGGTCTGATTTCAGCAAACTCACTGCAGGTCTCCCACATTTAGAGCACAGTGGTGTCTGTCCCTGTTTTCAGGCTGTGGGACTAAGCTCACTAAGCAGTATTTTTTAATGGGGACTGGTTCTTTTGTCAATTCTTTTTTGATAGAACAGCAGGACAGGTAGAAGTCTGGCAATACATTTGGGGTTTTTTTCCCCAATGTTTAGAAATCTCATTCTGTGAGGATCTGTGGAGTTGCCAGAAGGCTGCCTGTGCTCATGTCATACTGATTTAGACAAACTAAGACAAAAACCATGTCACTTTAGAAGTGTAAGAAGCCTTTCATGGCTATCTTATATTAATTTAATGTGTTTCTCTCTTTGTACGTCTCTCACATTTTTTAAAATTTGTTTTTCATTTCCTTGATATGTCCAGATGAATATAATATCAAAGCTGCTCTTCATACCCTGACATTTTCTGAACTCTGTCTCTGACAAGGAGTTTTTCCTGTTACCACACACCTACAGGACTGACTTCTTGGTTTTGGATAAACTTTTGGCTGCTTTGTATCACCCCTTTTGAACTAAAACCAATGAAAATTAGTTGAGCCTACCTATAGATGTGGAAGTCCATTCTTCACACCTGCAGATGCACTTTTTTTCTCTTGTACATGCTCAGATAATTTGTTTTCTCAAACTATGAAATGACAATAAGAGGCTATGATATCCCAAAGCAGGGACAGCTTCATGCAACAAGAATCAAAATTGAGGGCCATAGCATTTAGATTAGAAGCCATTAAAGATGGGAGGAACCTCTCTTTTCTTAACACTGGGGACAAATTTATCTAAAGGAAAAATTCTAATAATGTTTAGTACTCTCAATTTCTGGGACAGTTTTGTTATGTCAGAGGATAATATATTCTGGTTTCTACTCAAACAGTTACAGTTAATGAATACAGTAGTAAAAGACCCACCCTTGCCTAAATGCAGGTAAATCTGGTCCTTCCTGAACTTACATAGTCCGTCTCGTAAAGATTGTCTTGCTCAAAAGTGTATCTGTAGTTTGTAATATTATTTTTTATCATTTAAATTGTATCACAAAAAATATTAGCAATGTCTGAGCAAACAGTAATTTCATAAAATACTCTAATT
This sequence comes from Nycticryphes semicollaris, assembly GCA_013400055.1. Classification (NCBI taxonomy): domain Eukaryota; kingdom Metazoa; phylum Chordata; class Aves; order Charadriiformes; family Rostratulidae; genus Nycticryphes; species Nycticryphes semicollaris. Next base: position 202,756 of record VXBJ01003314.1, on the reverse strand, counting down.
ACTGACTGACTCTCTTGATTAAATGAAGAATTGCTCTTCTGCTTTTTACATTATTGCACTCTTCATTTGACTGCTAGTGGGTGGATATTTCAAACAGAATCATTTTGATTAGGCGAATGTAGGTGATATATTATGTTCTCATTTCCAGATAATCTTCTCATTAGAGAAAGTGTGAGTGGTAAATGAGGAGTTTCTCCTTTGGGTGTCTGCTGTGTACATACAGCAAGTTTCTCAGGCTGTGCTCCTTGGTATTTGTAAATGATCTGTTCCCCATATGAGAGCTTTAAGTACTAGATGCAGCTGCTCATGCTTTGCTCCATTTGAAAATAGTTTTAAATATGCATGATCATCTCTGGTAGATTGCTTTACTTGCAAGATTTATGAGGTTTTTGACTTCTCTCTTATGAAATAATTCACCAGAGTGTCTCCTGCACCTTCTTTTCCAAATTAACAGAGAAAATGGACATTCTGAGAGCCGGGATTTTAGAATGAACAGTCAGAAAATGTAAAATCAGGGAATGTCAGTACTTGTCATGTTGAGACTGTTAATCACTCACCCCCCAGGAGTACTTTTCTCTCCCTTCCTTATTCAATATGCCATATGTTAGCAATTAACAGTGAGTCGAATTACAGCTCAACACAGTCCTGCTCATGCAGTTAGTGGAGTAGGCAAGAACCAAACTTAATCTGACAACTATTCGTAAGTGCAACTCAAAGGGCAAATGGAAATTAGCTGCAAAATTATGTATGGTAAAAAGTCAATGTTATAAATTATGTTAGCTTCAGGGTTCTTGGAGGCAAGGAGAAGTTCAGTAAATAATAAAGTTTTCTAAATTCTTTGTGTTTTGACAACAACTTGTAAGAGTATTTGAGACTCAAAAAGCACTGCCTCGAATTGGGACCCCATCGTGCTGAAGACATTTGTATGAAGTCATACAGATGACCACGTTCAAGGCATAGTACACTGAGCAGTTATACATACTGATTTCTAAAGTAAAGGACGGGTGCAGATAGCTGTAACCACATGAAAGCGACTGAGACTTCAAGAGAACTCTGCTGAACTCCATCCAAGGAGCAAATCCTGCCTCATTCCAGTTCAGGTTTTCCTGGTGGGTTCTCAGATATCTATGCAGATTTTTCAAATGTATGTGTGTGTGTGCCTGAGTGCATTAAATCATTTCTCTTGGACTGTTCAAAAGCTGAGAGATGATGTGTGACAGTACAAATAATACTGGAAGGATTTAGAGAAGTAGTGGTAATAATGAGCACTAGTGATAGCCATAGAGCTCCCAGCAGAAGCTTAGTATTTTATATGATTACTCAGATTTACACAAAGTTCAGAATTAAAAGAATATTAGACATTATTATCCCTATCATAATTTCTCAAAACCTAATTTTTACCTAATCCATATTTATTACCAAAATCATCAAAGCAAAATGTCACTCATGACTCTTGCAGACTAGATTTTGATTTTGTATGTCTCTCAAAACTTCTCTTCAGACTGAGACTTTCTACTGTTAAGATTTTTTATAATTGGCATTCATAAGAAAAAATCTGACAAGCCAAGAAATATTGTAAATGCATTTCAAACTCGTCATTCTCTGGCCCATCTACAGTCTTTTACAGATTGTATTATTTAATTTAATTTAATTTAATTTAATAATATTTAAACTCTCTAGTTATTATCCCTTCAGGAACCAGAACCAATACTATATTCTTGAATATTAACTTATTTCCAGGTCATTAGCTTGGTTTCTTAGATAGAAATTTAAGAACCATCTCATGAATACCATCATGTCCATCAAGTGTTATCTCAATATTAAATGAGGGTTTTCAAACATTTCATCCATTGTATTCTGAATTATATCTACCCTTGTACTTCCATCTCCCAAAATTTCAGTAAGTATATTTGCTATGCCTGAATCTCTTTTAAAGGAAGAAAACAGATTAGATAAAAAAGTACATAGCCATGCACTATTAAGAAGCTTCACAAATAATTTTTCAAATGTGGTGATATGTAGCATTTGCAGGACTATTCTCTGACCCTACTGAAACTCTCACAGATATATGCCACTCTGTTAATGGGTTTAAATTGCAGTTGTGATAAGAGCCAGTGTGTTAGCTTGCTGTATTCGCTTGAACATTTGCTGACATAAGATTCATATCTATTCAAAAGATTTATATGGATGAGACTCAGATAGCAGACAAGTCTGTATGACTGAAGAGTTTGATAGCACCATAGCTTAATTGGTTATTTTGCACATCAAGAAAGAACTTCTAAGAGGCTAGTATCTATAAATCATCTTTTGGCAGAATTATTGTGTGGCCTTAGATAAAAGATCTCCTTCCCTCTGTGTCTTGGAGTGCTGGCTCCCTGACCATCTTATAGCTGGTTACCTTCATGTTGTTATTTTCAGTCAGGGGATGAACATTTGTATTAATGATGCTATAACTTCATTAATTATTATTTTTTATTTCATTATATATTAGAAATATTACACTTTCCAGAATACTTGTATTGTGTAAAGGAATAAAATGGAAACAAAGATTAGTTGCCATCTGGTAAAATTTGTTGGAAGTTTTGGGAATTTTTCCTTTTCACCAGCAGACATTTGATCAACACTTGGGCTGCAAGACACTCTGTGCCCAGGTCCTGTCAGGTTTTCACAAGATTGTTGGCAGAACGTGTCTATCATGGTTATATATGCAGCAATATCCTGTGCAGTGTATGTCCTCTGATAGCATCTAGAAGTTTCTGTTACAGCTTGCTTCACCCCACGGAACTGAATAGTGAAAAGGGCAATCCTGAGAATAACACATTGAGGGAATGATTAGAGGAGCAGAAGGAACCTAAGGACATGTACAGCTGGAGGAAACTGTGAGAGGATCACATACTTTGGGGAAGTTTATAATCTTCACTACCTAGAGTTAGACAGAAAAAAAGAAAGACATAGAATAACAGAACATTGTTTTTTTTTTTTTTTTTTTTATCCCTATCCAAAGCCAGATTAGTATTAATGAGGGTGAAAAAGCAGAGGAAGTATTAGAGTCACAGAAGTCACTGAATTCTGTCTGTAGCTCAGAGGGGAAAATGGAGCCAGGAAGGAAATGCAGTGGAAGATGAAATAGTGAATGAGAAATGAATGAGTATCAGGCAGACATGATTTGAGAAAAGAAAATACAAAATACAGAAAGAGATGAACGAAGCAGACCTTGGTAAAAAAAATTATCTATGAGAAATGCACAGTTAGATCAAAAAGGGTGAACATCCAGGAAGAATAATAATTTATGTGTTTTGTGTTGCAGAATCAAACAAGATTGTGTTGACTTTCTTCCTCCCTCCAGTCCTCTCTTCCTCCTCTCTACCATTTCCCATTACCTCTTTCTACTTTCTCTTGAAATTCCATTTTCTGGCCATTATAATCTCAGATTGAAGAGGTAGAAGCTTAGTGGTGAGTCAGATACTGACTTTTGAAGACAAATGAATAACTCAGTCCTACATAATAATTTTCAATTCTAAGTTATAACTTTATACATCAAAGAATTCTAAGGTAAAAACATGTATTAGCATGACAACTGTCAACAGAGATTTGGTTCGTTCTATCTTTCTGCCAATTAGGAACAAATATGAAAATATTCTAAAATACAAAATGAACTCTTTGTTGGTGAGAGAATAGCAATTACATCTCATCAAGGCACCTTAAAAGAAGTCTTTCCTGCATTTCTCTCATTTTGAGACTAAAGACTGGGATGCGTCTTTCCACATTTGTATTTTTGATGCAGATAATTTGTCTCCTTAGGCACTTTGAACACCACCTGTTTAGGCTTAAAAACAAAGGAAAAGAGTTAGAGAATGTTTAGTATTCTCCTATGCTTTCTTTTAGAACAGGGAAGTGGAGAAGTTTAACTGACAAGGAATCTGGTCATTACATGAACCTCTTTTGAGAAATGATAATTCAAGGCCCATCACAAAAACTTATTTTCAATCTAATATCCTTCAGATTTTTCTTTTTTGTCCTCCTGTACCCATGATCTTGATAATCTCAAATTGCTCTTAAATTTGCTAACAATTTGTTAACTTCAGGCTTATACAACAGAATATAAAGAGAAACATATTTTCTATGCCTTTGCTTTGTGTGAACTTCATGGATCTCATGTAATTCAACAAAGGGAAATGCCAAGTCCTGCACATGAGGAGCAATAACACTACACAGCAGTATACGCTGGGGCCAGACAGCAGCTTTGCAGAAGATGCCCTGAGTGTCCTGGTGGACATGAAACTGAACATGAGCAAGGAATGTGCCTTTGCAACAAAGAAAACCAACAACTCAATTCTGGTAAATAAGCTGTGACCTCTGCACAAAAAAAAATGTGAAACTATGCATACATTTAGCTTATTCCACAAAAATATCTAAGATCGTGACCTTTTTCTGTGTTTTCTTTGGAGTGAGATGTTTGGGTTTTTTTCTTATGGAGAATTCACAGATTTCTTTTAAACTAAAATCTGTTCACTCAACCTCATGATTAAAAGGACTTGTGATATCTAATATATGACTAGGGCACTTAAAATGAGTGTATGAGGATGCTTAGTAAAAAAAAAAAACTGTTTAATTGAGGAGCTGTCTCAATTTTTTCACATTAAAGTTCTTCAGATGCCTACATATGCTTAGAAGGCCCTCAGTCTTGTCATGACTACATGATTAATATGTGTCTTGGAAATGCTAAGATCAATAAAACAAGCACTTTTAGAGCACATGTCAGATCAGACCACTGTAATAATAATGAGGTGACCTTTACATACCCTACTTATGGCAATCAGCAGTTAAAGGTATACTTGAGCCTGAGTTAGCATTTGTAACATTATTTTCAAAAGTTACTAATGACCTTGGCTTCTGTGAATTTGTTTTACGTATTTTGAAACCATTTATCCTACTAGCCTCTGTGAAACTCTGTCAATTCTGTGAGATGAGTTTCCAATTTAAATAGATTAATATGAAAAACATAGTTCTTATTGTAACAGATGAGTTTGCAAGGGCTGATTTCCTTTTTGTCCACCAATTCAGAGAAACAATAAATGTCCTCCTTCCTAGATCTCCAAATACTTCAAATTTTATTCTGCAAGACCATATCCTTTTCACTGTTTTTTTCTTAAGCCATAAAGTTCTCTTTACATTCTCGTCTAATCTGGAAAGTATTCCACATATCTGAACATATTTGGTGTCTTTGTCTGTCCTTTTCTAACTTCACTATAAAGTTTTTAGAAGAGTTTTGCCAAGAACTTCATGCAACATTTAAGATGTGAGCACATTGTGGATTTATACAGTAACACAATGATGCTTTCTTAAGTATTCCTACTCTTTTATTTACCAGTCACTGAGCATGTAGTTAATGGAGATAGATTTCAGCAAACAATAACTTTCTTCCTGCCTAGCAACAGCTAATTTAGAGGCCAGCCTTGTGCAAGTAAGGTTTATAGATTCTGTTTGATGCTTAATTTATATAGCCCAGGTTTCAGACTAGTCCTGCATTCTAATTTCTCTTAATTTACATTTATTTTCTCCTGTTAAAAATAATCTATGAAAGAGCCCTCTGAATTTGTCTGTGGAGGTCTACTTCCTTTACACTTTCCTGCAGGGTTCAGAAGGATTGAATGATCAAATCAGTTTTACCTTTGCCAGAGGAAAGCTGAACCTAGATTCCCCTTTCCCAAGAGGATGTACATTAAAGTACAAGACTGTTCCTAATCTATCCTCTTAAATCAATCTCATTTTGAATGAAATTGCTAAAGATTATTCAGGTCCAAAGACAGTGCCTGACCAAGAGCCAGAGTGGCCATAAATCCAAGGCAAGAGACTGCAGCAGTGTAAGTGTGATATACAAATTAGCATTTGCATTTCTATGGTAAACAGTATTTTGTTAAAAGCAACAATGATAAAAAAGGATTGACTGGAGGAGAAAGCTTTATCTGACAGGGTAGAAAATTTCTCCTTCTTGCTCCCTTGGGCTCTTGAACTGAGTATCTCTTCTCTGTCTGCTACGTGGAACTCTTATTTTCCCTTCTGTGACCGTTTTTTTGAATAATGCTCAAATGTTTGTCCTTAGTTGGTTCATTCTTACTAGTCTTAGGTTTTCTTTAAAAAAACCCACAAGTTTTTTAAAAAAGATCGTAATATTGTAGAAACAAAGTGTCACTAAGAGCATTCATTGTACACTATCAGCTTTTTTTCTGTTATTTCATTTTCATTAAGACCATGCTTATGATTCCATATGGGGCAAATCTGGGCGATCGAGTGCTGCTTCTAAGCTGTCTTCCTTACCCCAGCTTCTTCTACTAGCTTTGATGGTACTCACAGTCATGCTGGCACAGAGCTGCCTGTGCCCTTGTTGGCATCACGACTTCCAGGGTACCATTGAGTTCCTTGCTAGAATGATATCAAATGGTCATGAAAGAATTTGGCTGGGAACTGATAGGGTGCTATTATTACACTCAGGTTTTAGACAAGGTATCTATTTGCAGTAGGAGGAGCTAAAACTGCTTTTAGGAATAAGCATGGCATCTTTTTCAGATAGGGAACATTAAATAGGTCTTATGAAAGTAGGGGACTGAATTCCTTGAGTTTGGATGCAGAGCACTTTTAAGTTGATCATCTCACTCTAAGAATCAAGTATCAAGAAGTAGACCGTATGGATGATTGTAGCACAAACAGGAAAACATATTTCTTCATTAATGAAATACCTTTGCAGCACTGAGGTCAAAATCTTATGAGCTTCTTCTAGTTAAAGATGTATTCCTTTCCCTTTGCTTATGAGAATTCATGTTGCAGTCAGGAGACTTTAAAAATTAGAGACAGCTGCAGTATGTGATTACATTAATCTAACTATACTGTTTCATTTCAGTGGTATGGGCAATGGATTGACTTCAGATTAAGATGTAGTGATGTTACTTCTGTGGTTGCAGTCACCCAATAAGCATTAACAAAATAATTTTCTGGCTATAACCATTTTAATGTATTTCAACTTGCAGAACTAATTTAGAGGATGCAGTAGCCAGTTAATTGAGCTATCCTAGTTTGTTATTGAGACAACATACTAATTTTTATTAATAAGCTTTCTTTGCAATACAAGATTAAAATATATATAATGTGTTCATTCATTTGATGCATTACGTGAAGTCATCCTGACATTGGTAGGAAACATTTATTTTTTCATCCAGTATTACCAAGTAGCTTGGTGAAAAGCTTTCTTAATAATTATTGCTGCAAAGTTTTATGTCCCTACAGAAAAAAAATGACATTAAATGTTTCAGTGTATGTAAGGACTGAAGTACAGATGAGAATGTAGACCATCTAAACTGGCAACCTGTCTCCAGTGATAACCAACAGCAGATGAATGAACATGTTGGCCAATAATAGAAGATAAATGCTTTTGCTGTGTAGATTTCTCCCTATCTTTATACAATTTTAATTCACTTTGTCTCACAGCGGAGAACTTACATATTAATTCAGTTATTTTGGGTGGTTTTTTGTCCGGTGTCACTGGATTTCTTTCCATCTGTGGAAACATTGCAGTTTTTGTGATATCTTGGTAAACCTAAGTCTTAATGCTGTATATCACAAAAAGTCAGGCAGGTCAATTGTTTGCATAGGTCAGTTGTGTTCTGTGGGGAGAAAAAAAGTATTCTGGCTAGTAGAATTTAATTTGATTGGCTCCATCCCTGTTAACTTTAGATTGCACAGAACATATTTTTTAAAAACTCCTGAGAAAGCTAGCTTTGGAATTAGTTTTGGTACAAACATGCTCTTTTTTTTTTTTTTTTTCTTTCTTTCTTTCCAGGAAAATGAATGATGCTGTATATTTTCAGTGTTTTTCAGTCTTTCAAATTAATCTTTTTAGTGTTTTGCGAGCGTCTAGTATAGTTAGTCAGGTCCATTGCTCCAATGTGTTAGGTTAAAATGCACTATTTTCCCTTGAAGTCTTGCCTGACAGTTTATGCTGATGTTAATTGCATTGAACAAACCTTTATGGGGGAGATTTCTTGGAAACATGAGAAACATTCAGGGATGGGGACTCAACCACCTCCTGGGCAGCCTATTCCAATGTGTGACCACTTTTTCCGGGAAAAATTCTTTCCTAATGTTCAGCCTNTTTCTTATAGGATGCCATTAGCCTTCTTGGCCACCTGACCACGCTGCTGGCTCATGCGCAGCTGCTTGTCAATTAGAACCCCCAGGTCCTTGTCTGCCAGGGAGCTCTCCAGCCACACTTCTCCAAGCCTGTAGGGATGCATGGGGTTGTTGAGGCCCCAGTGCAGGACCTGGCACTTGGCTCATCCCATTGACATTGGCCCACCCATCCAATCTATCCAAGTCCCTCTGTAAAGCTTCCCTGCCCTCTTGCAGTTCAACACTCCCACCTGTGTCATCTGCAAACATACTGGTGGTACACTCTATATCCTTGTCGAGATCATCAATAAAGACATTAAACAGAAATTATCTCAATACCGGGCCCTGAAGAACACCACTTGTGACTGGCTGCCAGCTGAATTTAACTCCGTTGAGTACCACTCTTTGGGACCATCCATTCAGCCAGTGCTTGATCCAGCAGATCGTATGCTCATCCAGGACATGATTAGCCAGCTTTTCCATGAAAATTTTGTAGGGGACTGTGTCAAATGCATATCGAATGTCTAGGTGTACAATATCCATAGCCTTCCCCTTGTCCAATAATCAGGTGATCCTGTCATAAAAAGAGACCAGGTTCTTCAGGCAGGACCTGCCTTTCATAAACCCATACTGACTAGGCCTGATCCCCTGGTTGTCCATTACATGGTTTGAGATAACACTCAAGATGATCTGCCTTCCATGGTATCGAAGTCAGACTGACTGATGCATGTGTTTCAATTCAGGATCATCCTAATGTGTCTGATGCCTTGCCTGGATCTATATGGGCATGTGGCTTGAAATGTTCATTGTACAGAGAGAGAGGACTAGTCAAGAAAGGAATTTGTAGTACCACATTGATATTTGTTGACAGAATGTCTTGAAAGACACTTGTAGCTTTGGCTACCCATTCTCACCTGTTTTCTCCAACATACAGATGAAATCTTTTAATAAAAGTGATAAATTTACCAGGATTTTAGAGGGCGGATGCCTAAGAGCTTTCCTTGATCTGAATAATTCAGAAACTGATATCTTTTCTGTCCTGCCTGCTACTGCAATTGAATAAGTTCTGCCTTTGTTCTTAGTTTGATTCCACATTTCATCCTTCATATGAACTTTGATTACTCTTTTCAATATATTTTATTTGCCAGAGTACAATGAAGTCATGGAAAGAGAAAATAGTGAAAAGCATCTGTGACATATACATGGAACTACTCAGTTCAGCAAAGAGAAGACCCAGCCTCCTGCAAAAAATTTGCCCTGCAGAAGATCTCTGTCTACTGTAAATGGCACTGTATTTGTGACATCCAGAGAGGACTGTGGCAGGAGCAGTAGCTATTTTCAGATTGGTTTACATCAGATTTTAAAAAGTCCGTAGTGCTTCTGGGCATGATGAGATGAGTATTTTGGTAAATGAAGGACTCAGTGGGTGTGAATCAGCATACAGCTCACTCCAGCTGACACTGTAGTATAACTACTCTGGCACTATATGGAGAAACTAATTTCCTTTGAACAAATGATTGTGCTTCCATGCATAAAACCCACAACTCAGATAATCCGAAACCTTTACAAGTATCATTCCTTGAGACTAAGTCTTTAGATAGCCTGCCCTCTCAGACAACAATATCAGAGGAAGACGGAGAGGATGGAGTTTCTACTTGAACAGAGTTCCAGTTTATGGCGGAATCAAAGCAGAAGACCCGCTGTATGAAAGTCAGCTCTCTGTTACATTTACTTTTGTATTGCCTACACACTTCTGCTGAATCATAGGGGCTTTTATACATACCCAGGAGTCAGCCATACGGTAATTCAGAGAAAAATCTTTTTCATGAGCAATAGAATGTTTGAAAATACTATACTGTCATAAAGCAGAGGGTGAATTTCCACAATGGCTTCAAGTGTACTCTTATTATCCTGAGTACAGTTTAAAGCATAACATTGTTACATTTTTTTTTTCTGAAAGCTGTCTACTATTTGATTTTTTTTTCCTCATCTATCATTCCACCACTACTTCAGTTGAAAAAGTCTATTAATTTCTTCAATATCAAAGTAATGATTTTATAAAATACTCTACTTCATAAGTCCTCTTTTTTTTTTTTTTCTTTTTGCTATTTCCTAATACTATCCTGCTAGAAAAAACCTGGTGAAAAACTTCTTGGATATAATTTTCCAATAATTAGTTTTCTAAAACAAAAGTACAAGTCTCTGTGAAATAATTCTAAATAGAAGCTTTTTCAACAAAAATTAAAAAAAAATAATCCTCAAAGCAGTATTAATGAGTTTAATTAAGTTGAATGATTTAATCACAGTTATTTTGCGTGTATTTTTATTAGATCTACCCAGATTCTTACAAGCAATATACTGTCAAGCTTAGCAGTGTTTGGATGGAGAAAAACTCAACTGAGGGATCCAGAGAGACTCTGTGTGGAACAGCTTGGAGAAAGCAATTTCCCGAGAGCAGCTGGGACAAAACCCCTTCCAAGAAATGGTCTTGTCACGATGCCATTACTTTTCTCCCTTCCTCCTCTTGTATTTCTTAATCAAAGCTTAGGGACATAACATTCAAATATGGAAAGTCATAACCACCACCTGATGAGCACTTGTGAAATTTGTGTTCTGCAAGCAAATTATATTTGCCCAGCAATTGTATGCACATAAATTGTGAATGACCCTCTGACCATTCAAGTATACCCCCAGAATATTCTCCACATAATCATCCTAGAGGGAAGTCAGAAACCCTTGCAGTGGTTCCCATCCTTTCTTGCCCCCTTTACATTTCTTATGAGTCTTCTGCTATTCTTCATGTAGCTCAGGTTCAATGTGGCTGATCTCTAAATGAGAACCCCTGTTGGAGAGATTCCTGAGGCAAATGTAGCAAAACTTTGTACTGCTCTCATAAAACCTTCAGAAACATAAGGACTGGTGGCACTGAAAGCCTCTTAGAAATGGAGATTGAAATTTCATCTGTCAGCTTCATCAAAAATTCTATAAGTTCGTCTGACATCTCCAAACTAGGTGAGGCCACTGGGAGTGCTGGCAGGTGTCATTACAAAGCTCCTCTCCAACATGATTGAGAAAGGTGGGGAGACCCTGAAAACTGGACAAATATTATTCTAGTTTTCAAAACAGGTGAAAAAGATAATTTAGTGACCAATCCAAATTCGTCACCCTCCTTTTTATTTTTGGGAAAATCATGGAATATGTCCTCTTGGAGTACATTTCTGAGTGTGTGGAGGCAACTTTTCTTAGGAACATTCAGCATAGTTGTGCCAATCATAGCCCTTGTTTGATCAGCCCGACTGCTTTCTATGGGGAAGTGACTGGATTTGTGAACAAGGAGAGAACAATTAATGTTATCTACCTTGACTTGAGTAAGACTTTCAATGGAATCTTTCACAGTATTTTTTGTACCTAAACTAAAACTTTACAGTGTGAATGGTTGGAAAAATAGCATGGTAAAATTCTGTTTGAATAATTGGACCAGTTAGAAGTGAAGTACTACAGTGGTGTATCCTGGCACCTGTCCTATTCAACGTCTTTATGAACAACTGGGAGCTGGGGGCGGGGGGAGAGGGGTATTTGGAGGAATAGCTTGATGGAAACTTCCTGCAATTCAGTACAGAAATGCACAAAGTCCAGCAGCTGGGATTACGCTTCCCACCCCCATGACAATGTTACACGTGGAGAATTACTGCTCAGGGGCAGCTCTGTGGACACAGCCCTGGAATATATGGTAGAGAGCAGCTGCACAGATCCCCCATGACTCTGGCAGCAGTGAGGATCAACAGTGGTCTGGGTTACACAAGCAAGAGCGCAGGTACTACATCCAGGGAATTCATCACTGCCCTCTGCTCAGTGCTCACTAGACCACATCTCAATTACTGAGGCTAGTTTGGGGCCTTTCAGTACCAGGCAGGCACTGGCAAACCTGTGAGTTAACAACGAGCACCCAAGATAGTTGAGGGCTGGAGCACTTGGCCAGTAGGCAGGACCCTGAGACTCCAAGCTTTGCTCAACCTGCAGAAGCGACATATTCAGGGAAACCTAGTAGCAGCTACCCAGAATCTACCAAGAGATTACTCTGAAGGTGGAGAGATGTTCTTCACAGTGTGGTATGGTAAGAGGATGACATACAATGACGTTACACTCAAAATTTTGTTTATAGGCAAAGACAAAGCACACCTCATACATATAAAGGCAAGAATTTATTGTTAGTATAATTGAAATGTTAATGGGCTAGTCATTACTAGTCCAGATCTTTAATTACAGAAAAATATAGTCTAAGCAGGTTTCAATAACCATAATAATTCAGTTAATATTATTGTACACACACTACCTAGTTTCTACCTCTTTTTCTTATGTCATGCTCACCATTCTCTGGCTCCTCAGGGTCTTAGGGCTAGTATTTTCGCCTTAGTGATGGTTGTGATATGGTATTACTGTGAGTCATCAGCATGTGGAACCCTTCCCTGGGAGGAATATGATATACATGTTGATAATTTCTTCTTTCTCACTGTCTGATCAACCTGGGGTCTTCTATGTTTGTTAACATGCTTTTGTACCTTTTGCCATTCTTCATTGGTCCATGGCTCCATGTTGAATTAAAATTTGTTATGTATTTATGCTAGATTTTATTTATTTGTTCTCTTTGCTTCTCTTAAAGATAGTTTGCACATCTCCATGTCTGCATTTCTTAACTGACCATGGGTGTGGTGTCTATAGCTATGGGGTCTCCATGCCCCATTTGTTGTAATGCCATGCCTGTGCTCCTCTGTGCCACATGCAGTCTTTCCACATCTTAAGCCCTCTGCTATCACACCAGCTCTGTATTTCCTTATACTAAACCATTTTAAAGTCATACATAAAATCATAGTGGTACTGTAAAAAGACAAAAATAAAACAAATTAGCCACAGATCAATGAGAAAAACTGCTGTAAGAGTTAAACCAAGTAAAAGAAGCTGCAAGCAAGTCAAAGGAAGTTCAGAGAGAGCAAGAATGACAGGCTCAGCTCTGATGCCTTGCAAACTCAATACAAAGCCGATACCTTGTCATTGGCAATAGCTTGTTACCGTATTACAGGGTCACATAGTTACAATTGACATACACTTAACAAGAGGCATTCATAATGGGTATATGGAGAAACCTGTTCCCCATGAAGACAGCTGGGCAAGGAAGAAGTTGCCCAGAGAGGTTTTCAAGATTCGACTGGATAAGCAGTCTAGCGCAGCCTAGTCTGATCTCATACCTGACCCTGCTTTGAGCAGGTTTGACTAGAAGCCTTCTTCCAGCTCTTTCCAGCCTGAATTATTCTGAGATCCTGTGAAACTGCCCCAACCACAGCTATTTCAAGGATTCCTTTCAGCGCCAACAGCATAGCCACAGATAGTGCCTTGGCAGTGCTCCCACTGGCTCATGAATGTGATGAGGAGCCCAGTTGTGCAGTCTGTAGTTTAGACGAATAGTCTGAGAGGACATCATTGGGGTACGAGGAACCACAGCAGCTCTGTGTGGATTGAAAAGACTCTCAGGAGCACATAGGGTCATGTGCCTTTGGTTTGTTCTCGTCCGTCTGCTTAGCACAACATTTCTCTTTGCTTATTTGAGAAACTTTCACCTGCGTTGTGACAGCCAATAATAAAGGGAATGTTTTATTGACCTCCTGAGAGCACTTAGGACTCAAAATGGAAGGCAGAAGGCTATTAAACTTAATGCATGGTTACTGTAAAAACAACTTTTTCAGCTGTTTGGTTTTTTTTTTGTTTTGTTTGATTTTTTTGTAATGATATTTCTCTGAGGCATCAACTCCAGGGCACCCCTAAGAAAAGATCTTTAAAAATTATTTTATTCTGAGTGGACTCTGATGGGTTTTGTACTGCTCCTTGTCAGCTTTCTCTCAGTGCCCTTTGACAGTATGAAGCTTATCCTGGAGAACATGGGTGGCCTCTTTGAAGATAATCAGTTAATGCCTCACTGTAGATTCTGTGTACTCTGAGTTCATCCCAAGAGGAAGACTGGCTTCTTACATATTCCAGTTGTACTATCAGGGGCACATGGAAAGAGGCTATTCCATTACTTTGGATAGATGGAAAAAAAAGAAAAAAAAGCCCCAAACACAGGAAGGTTTTGCTTTGTTTTTCCTGAATAGTTAAGGTGATAGGACAATCTGGCATTTGGTAGCAAAGCTAGTTGGTTGTAAGTCTGGAAGACAAAATGTAGGAGACGATTTCTTGAAGTGGAAAAGAATTGAAATTTTGGAAAGGAGATAAGGAAAGGAGCCAGAAGTAGAGATTTAATTAATCAAAGTGCTGGATATCAGGCAATTCTGCCAAAGTACCAGGTAGCCTCATTCATAGACTTCCTTCCCTGCTATCTCTAGCCACGGGCCAGGCAGGGGTCATGGCAGTTTCCAGCCTGGCTGGAGCACTTCATCTGGCAGGATAACCTTCCCCTTTGCATGGGTTGGTAAAGCCATGATGAGCCTGACAACATTTTCTAAACTGGTATCAACTTCATCTTCTTGATGAGAGGATAATAAAGCAAAGCTAATAAAGCAAAGCTACTAAAGATTTCTGGCGGTAACAATGTACTGAGGTGAACCACTATGGACAGGAGTTCATATGATTACATATGAATCATATGGCCAACAACTCCATTCACCGTGGCAACAACGATGGCATCCAAAGTGTTTAGGCAGAATAACTTCATATTACAAATGTTGACAACCCGAGTGTCAGTGGCGTATTGGTTTCCCTACTTGGAGAGTACCTGCCAGGCCCCTCAGGTACTTAAACTTTTGGTCAAAAGCTTGAGAGACATGGAAGGGGAGGCCTAGCTGAAACGCATGATCCAGGAAACCTGATAACCCAGAGGCAGAACTAGAAATATTTTTGATGTGTGGCTTTGCTACAGAAAACACCAGTTTTATTCAGGAGGAAAAGAAAAAAGTGTTTCACTTGAATATCATTTTATCAAAACACTTTTCAGTCAGTCCATCATAGGTGAAGACTTCAGTTTTCTATTATGTTCTCTTATTACAGAGAATGGTGGAAAAACAGCTTATCTTCAGGAAGAATACCCAAGCATTCAAGATATTGTTTCACTTCAAAACAGAGTAATTGTTGTTTTTCACAACAGGGAATGACATGGTTCAGGAACATACAGCGTCTTCTCTTTCTGCAAGTTCTTCAGTCTGCTGGAGTTGCTCTTTCTGCAAGGTCTTCAGTCTGCTGGGGTTGCTCCTAGTCAGTGCCCACCCCTAGAAGGTACAAGACAAATTCCTGGCAAAAAGCCCAAACTCCCAGGCTGGCTGAATGAGTGGTGGGAAGCCCCACCTGCTCCCCTCTCTGGGCAGGGAAAGCCCCACGTCCAGGAGTGCCTGGGTGTCCTAATGTCAGGTGGCCTGCTATGGGGCTGGGAGCTTGGGAGCACTCTGCTGTGGAGCAGCTGAAGAGCACCTGGTAGCTCTTGGCTTCTTAGCCTGGTTTGTGGGATGGGCTCAGTACCTGCCTGCCTGGCAAGCAGGGGAAGTGGCAGGAAGCCCATTGGAGAGGCAGGGCATTACTCCACAGATGCTGCCAGACCAGCACTTAGAGCAGATTATTGCATACAGGATGAGTGGTCAGGCTGGAAATGGCATTTCTGAGCTGAGTAACTTTGTCAGAACTTTTGTGGCTTGCTTTCGCCCCTGATATTATTGGGAGAAGGATGTGAAATGCTTACAATGGAGCCTTGTCAAAGTATTACTAAATGATCTTATGTTTTCAAGGAAAATAATTCCCATAGGGTTGTGCTCCTTTTTATCACATATTAATCATTCACTATCACTGAGGATGTAGCTATATGACAAAATGCAGTGCTGTGCAGAAAGTGTTACTGAAACCAGTGCAGGCCAGTTAGGGGGACAGTCCACCTGTCCAATTGTGAGAGCTTATGTGCACATAGCAAATATTGAATACTTCATGCACACTGTGTGACTCTGGCTGAGAACAGTTTCTGAGGTATTAGCTGAGGGAAGAGAGAGACTGAGGCTGAACAAACGATTTAACACCAAAGAGCATCACAGATTAGCCAAGGACATGTGTTTTTTTTCTCCCAATGAAATGAAAGGTATTTAAATTGCTCCCCAAGACAACCATGGAAAAGTGTCATGTGGACTTTACACCGCATCTTGTCAGATTGGAGGAAGCAGGAACTGGGAAAAATGCTGGTTTTGTCTTCTTTTTCATCACTTTCAGCTTGTCATCCTGCAGCTGTGAAGATCTCATTTCTCTGACTTTATGTTCAAGAAGTTTAATCAACTGACATAGTTAGCTGCTGTGGTCTAAACAGGTATGACTCTGCCCTTAAAAATGCAGGTTAGGTTTGTATTGTCATGAGGGAAGAGGAAAGACCTGGAAACTGTGAAGCATTGCTGTGTCTAATTCCTTATCCTAGAGGATTTTAAAGACAATGAGGTTCAGTGAATTAGGCTAAAATATCACTGTAAGGTTTGCAATAAAGCTATGGAATATCCTGACATTTGAGAATGGTTCCAGGAATAAAACTGCAGCAATTTATAGTGTGCATACCAGCAGAGTGTACTACAGAGTCCTTCCCAGGGATACCTGTGTGAGAAGATGCTGATAGTAAACATGCCAGCATCTTCCAGAGACACATTCCTGTTAAAAACAGGTGCTGTTGCTAGCAAATATTTCTGACAATATTTGTGACTCTTAATGGATTTGGTTGCTAGAATTGAAGTAAAGGTAACATGAGTTTCTTTATTCTTCTTACCAGTAGACAATAAAAATAAAGGTCAGCAAAATATGAAGGTTGAAACTGTGTATACTAAAATAAGCAAAAACTTTCACCCATCTCACTTCTTCAGGCCCTCCCACAAACATTTGCATTTGTCAATATACTACATTTCTTGGAGAAAATATTACTTACAAAATAAGCAAGCACAAATAAATCAGGAAGCATATAATTAAATGTGACCTGTTTCTTTAATGATGTAATTTTAATTTCTTATTCTTATTCTTATTCTTATTCTTATTCTTATTCTTATTCTTATTCTTATTCAATTTTAATCTCTTTAACTTTGTTCTTTTTACTCCAAAACGGAAATAGGTCTGTAGCTGTATGCAACTAGTATACATGTTGTCCGATATGCATTAACTTTCTTCATACATACATATAGATATGTATCAAAACACCTGAAAACTCTATATTTTTTCACATAATACAATATATTGTGGGCAGAACAAAGTATTACATATAGAGAATCCGTGTTGGATTCCCAACGGGGTGTTGTAGCTTTCATACTAGTGTATATAATTCACCAGAAATTTGTATTTTTCTGTGCTGGAAAGCAGCCAGAATTTGTATGCTTTGTTGAATAATGTGCTCTGATTCTGTACTTATGATCTATGTTGAACTGATTTCTGGAGGAAAATATTAGGTTGTGCCATTGGTGTGCCTAAAATATAAACCCCATATTCATATAAAACCCATGAAGACTCAGAGGAGAAACTTGTGACTTTGGGGAAAAGAAATGGAAGCAGGGAGGAGGTTCATAGAAGGGAAGGAGAGGCTGGATGTTGGAGTGTTGGAACATTGCAGTTCAGCACTCAGCACTATTTTTTGAAGGAGTAAAAAGGTGCTCTTCCTATGTAAGATGTGTATTTTTATGTATTTCTGTCTGCCTGGCAATACAAATGGCTAATTTGAATGCAGGCAGAAATGTTCATGGCCATTCTCTCCTGCTGTTAACAGGGGACTGGAGATCTTTGGTCTGTGGGAAACTAGTTAGTGGAAAAAAGGCTCTGGTAAGAAGGCTTTGACAGCAAGCTGACATGAATAATTTCTGCTGCAAACTTCCCACAGGGTGAAATGGACTTTTTTCCCATCTGGAACACATATTCTTTAACAAAAGTCCCTAATGGGAAGAAGGAAAAAAGGAGACTGGAAAGCAAACTTGCTCACCTTTCTCTGCATGAAGTTTCAGTTCTGCTCATGTTTTTGTGGTTTTTCCATTTGCGTTTGCTGTCCTGCAAAGAGAATATATACCTCCCCAGTGACAACTAATGGAAATTCTCCATTTAGCCCAGTTGGGAAGATTCAATGCTTTTGAAGCTAATGATTACAGGTTAGCTCTACTATGTGTAGCTTAGCAGGTTATTTTTCCTTTGTCTATGAAGAGCCTGGATCATTACAGAAGCATGAATTGCAGTACAGTGCTAGCTAATAATTGATTCTTCTGTTCATTTGAGGGAAAAAATATACTCAAAGAGACTATAAAACTTTCTGATTTTCCTTCTGAAACAACCCCTCCCGCCAAGCATTTAGTCTGACATGAAATTTTTAAATTATTACTGAGAAAGAAGGAAAGAGCATTCAAAAATAGCCAAAAGGAATAACAAGATTCAGAGAGTAGTGTGGCTGGCGTCAGAGAAAAAGAAAACTTTAAAGTGCCTTCTGATGGTGGTCAAGAAGACTTAAGCTGCAAAAATGGTAGAAAGGTAAAAGGTTGTATATTTGTTCAGAGTCTCAGTGATAAAACCACAGTGTGCAGAAGTAGAAGATTGCAATCCATTGGCCTCTCAGGAAATCTGAATCCGTATCAGCTGCCTGCAGCGGCACAGAGACAGACTCTGCTCCGAGTGTATAGGGCAGATCACAGCATTGTGCTGGAAGCTGGGAACCTGGAATCAAAATTACTCTGCCTGGCTCAAAGCAAGGGTTTAAGCCAAACTTTAATTAGATTTTAGTACTTTTAAAAGGAATTGGTTAAATTAAAAAAAAAAAAGAAAAGTGGAAAGTGAGAAGTATAATGGGTCCTGTCATTGACAAGGAGGTTTTGGAAATCTGTTGAGATTTCTGTAAGCCCAAAGCTCTGAGTGATTTGGACACAATGGAGACAGTTATTGGCTATCACTGAAAGATTAAACTGTTTAAATGGCAGGGAAAGATATTCAGAAATTATTGAATTATTGACGTCTTTGTTTT
This sequence comes from Nycticryphes semicollaris, assembly GCA_013400055.1. NCBI lineage: Eukaryota > Metazoa > Chordata > Aves > Charadriiformes > Rostratulidae > Nycticryphes > Nycticryphes semicollaris. The sequence continues at coordinate 183,609 of VXBJ01003314.1, read as the reverse complement.
GAGGAAACAAAATATCATGGGGAGTGCATGACTTCTTTGTGTTTACATTTGAAAATTTCGATCAGAGTTAGAAAAAAGCTGGAACAAATCACATTTAACATTATTTTTGTTTAAACATTTTGTAACATCTGATGCTATATTGTAAACTGTTTCACTTTGGGGAAAATCTTATTTTCTAATAAAGCCCATAATCTTTCAGTGTTTTTTACACTGCAGAACTATAAGAATAATTAGTATTCATAGAAATAACAATTTTTTATTTTGTCAGAAAATAATTTTGCACAACTTACCTGAGAGGAATTGAATCAGTTCAAAACTGGCTGCTCACTGCTAATTTTTTTTTATGGGTGGATCCAGATTTGTTCTTTAGTTTCTATTCTCACATGACAAAACCTTGTTTCTGAATTTTTAAGTGTTTTGTAAAATATTTTTGTTGCATACTGCTCATTTATTTCAATAAAGCAGTGAAGGTTGCTGATCAGGGTGGGTTACGATGAGTCTCTGCTGACAGAGAATCATTTTTCGTATTGAACAGCCGTTTGGGAAAAAAAATGGGAAAGAGAAAAAACAAATTCAATAATTTTCAATAACTAGAATTCCCTGTTCCTTGGCTAGTTTATATCTTCCAGAAATTCATCCCCTTGGTCTAATTCCATTGCGTCTCTAGCTAATAAAATGTTGCAGAAACAGGAGGGGTTGTAATACCCATTCTTTTAGTTCTTCACTTAATACTGTCTCTTATAGTTCTTCATACCTGCAATTATAGCAGAACTCTTTGTGTTTCAATAATTAAAGTTTATTGTTTGGATAGCATAATAATATTTTCCAGGTTTACAACTTGACTATCAACCTTTCCTCATGCTGAAATCTTGGCCCCATAATTTTTAAATGGTGAACAAATACTTTGCTTTTCATTTTATATTGCTGATAGAAATATCTGATCATGTACTATTAATACAACTTCATTTATAGTTTTATTTTTGTCTGTTAAGCTTTGGGAATACATTTTACTTCAAGGCTGATTACTTGGTTAGTCTGGAGAGGTGAAGAAGGTACAAAGCTGATCCATAGTGCAGTGCCATTGAGAAGCACTTCTCTGTCAGTTCAAGTTTGGGCAGGGCATGATTTTCTCCGAGTCCTGTCAGTTAATCTTTGCAGAGAGAACAGATGACAAAATCTACTTGATCTAATGATACCTGGGTTAAATATATCCCCATGGTAGTAGGAATCCCTTCTCTTCACTTGGATACTTTCCTGAGGTGCAGACCTTTGCCTAGAGGTATCTTTTCTGACATAAAACTGGGTTGGAATATGTGCACTTTTTTAGTCCTTTGTCCTCTCTCACTTAAGAACCATATAACAGCAGGCAAGATTTCTCCTAAAGAGAATTTTCTATCTTGCCTGATTATTTTCTCATAATTGTTTATTTCAGTGTCTTTCAGTTGAAAGACATTTTGTTCTTCCCAGTTAGAAGACTTCAGGTCTGTGATTTTACTTTCCTACATAGCACAAATAATTGCTCATTTTCAGAGGTTCAGCTGCTATTTGCTGCTGTGGGATTTTCCTCTCCTCCCTTGTTACTTTTCATGTTATTGTGCAATTAAAATATTATTTTAGTTTCCCTCCTAGTCTTTTCAACTTTTCAGCCCTTTTTTAATACTTCTTTTACAACAGTGCTCTTGAATTCCTGACTGACCTACCATATTTTTTTTCATATCTACTGTCATTTATCCCTTTGTTAACACATCAAAGGCAGAGAGTCCTTTCCAAATAACTTTTCTGACATATGGTAGGTTGCCATTTGAAGAGATTATAAAAGTTCTTAAAATGCAGTTTGATCTATAGGACTGTGCTTGACAATGCTTATGTGCTTTTGGATGATTGGCATTTTCATTTTGTATTTTACTGCCTTCATCATTGGATACTCCAATTGACTATATTACACTGCATTCTCACACATTGCACTGCAACAGACAGGAGTTAAGGATGACAGGCCTATCCTAAACTTAAGAATGTAACTAATGGACTATTGGATTAGACCTTGATCCACCCTTAAGAGTGCTCTACCTCTGACAACAGCACTAAGATATCTATTCTAGGGATGGCATGGGAGCCTGGCCACTATGTGGTCCATTCCTTTTGTACTACGCTGACATTCAATTTAAAGAAAAAAAAAAAAAGAAAGGAAAAAAGCAGAACTTTTCACTTTTCTGACTGCTGTGAGTGTAAAATTTGACATCACTGGAGTTGTGGGCAAAACCCATTATTCCCTGCTCTACTCCAGAGCATGTCTTTTATGTGAAACTATAAAGTTAAAATAAGGAAAGCACTGAAAGCTAAAGAAAATGCTTTAGACTACTTAGCATTTTTCTACATAATCTTCAATATTACTTAACATTTCAAACTTCCCTTTGTGATATTCCCTCTTATTATGAGCATTGTTGACCAGAAAATTATTAGTTGCAGATTCAATGACAGCATCATCAGCAGCTAAACATAGTCTTCTTCAATACATAACAAAAACAATTGGAGTGGCTTTGTGAGTCTTGGTAAATTCATTCTAGTCTGTCCTAGTGTACATTAGCTGCTTCACAAAAGTTATTATTTGTCTGTGCTTTTACTGACAGCACATAATGGCCTTATCCTGATCAGGTTCTGCTGTGGTTGGTGATTTTGGCGTTAACTCTGTACCTGCTCCTCTCAGTGGGATGTCTACACTGGCTTATCAGTGGTGCAAAAGTTCTATGCACACCTCTGTGTAGCACTGAAGCTTGTTAAACCATGCCCTTTCAGACAATCTCTTTACAAATAACCAGCAAGAAGCCTGAGTCATGGGCCAAAGAACTTACTTCATATTATGTGGGTGATATAAACAAACAGGAGTAGGAAGAATTTGGACACCAGTGAGTTGGATGTGTTGTGGTTAAAAATCCCTATTTTATGCAAGTTCCATATTGGGATTTTGTCTGGACAACTTGAACAAAATATTTATTTTTCTCAACCTTTCCAGGGTTTTAGGACTGCAGATTTCCTTTTCTGATGACAGAAGAGTGGAAGTTGACTGATGTTTACTCAATATGTGAATTTCTAATGAATGGTGATTCAAATGGCAGGATGTTTAAAAAACTTCTACCCCTTCCAATGGTAATGTCTGTAAACTGAAGTGAGATAGGATATTTATACTGTCCCAGAAAAATATTTGACATCTTCTGTTACCCAGTTGTCTTCACAAGAAACATTACTTGGCTAACATTTGCCTTATCTTAGAAGAGCCTATTTTTCAAATATTTTATCTGATGAATTTTACAGGCTGCCTCATAAATTATCTGATGATTTTGCTTCATCATATCACAGCTTGGTGGAAACTGTGTTTCACAAAGAAGTGATATAGGGAGAACCAAAGGGATTCTCCCTTAAAAAGTATAAATCCTTTCTCCAAGTGTCTAGCCAGAGGAAGAAGAAAGGTCTCTGATCATCACCTATAAGAAATGCAGAACTTGGCCTGTGGAGGAGAGGAGAAAGGTGAGACAATCACAGCTCCATTCTGAATCAAAATATTTGATTTTTTATCTTTAAACTTCTGATGTTTTCACATTTCCCTAAAAACTTAAATTTTCTTCAACAAGTTAATTGTTTGCTTACTAGTTTTAAACCCCAAATAAATATCCTTATATACCTAAGTAAGGTGGCAATGAAATAATTGCTTATACATTCCTAGGTATCTACATCTATGTAAATAATACAAAATATTGAGGGAAGAGTTTATAAGCAAGATCAGTTCTTAATATAGAAACACCTGATTTCCCCATCTGTTCAGCTCCCACACCCTGAGAAATGGTGCCCAAAGTATCAGCCCCTAAAAGGTTAAATTGGAGGTTAGGTTTTCATGGTTAAGCTTCTGGATTTCTGGCACCTTCTCCACCTGAATTGTCTGAAATACAGCCTGGGGAACTTGTTCCTAAGCCTGGGGAACTTGTTCCTAATCCTGAGGAACCAAATGGGTCTCAAAACCTAGGGTCTTCACTTCTGGAGTGTTCACCATGCTCAACCTGCCAGCACATCATTTCCTGTCACAAAAAAGCAGACTCAAATTAATAGGCTTTGTTAGTGCCATTCCTCAGTAATGGAAAACAAGGACTAAGATAAGCATCACATTTGCTTATCTAGACTTTAGGCAGTTTGAACAAGGTTGTGTTTCAGGTGAAGACATTGAAATGCAGGCACCTGCATGTGAGATAGCCAGGCATATTCACGTTAGACTCTGTGGAGCGCTAGGGCAAGATTTAATTATCAAAATGTAGATGCCTTGTTCTGACTGAGATGTTCTTTTTATCCAAGACACTTGTGAGATACAGCGTAGCACCTACAGCAGTTGTATCTCCTTGAGGCAGTAGCTAGAGATCAGGAGAATTTCCCTTGAGCATCTGGCACCTACGTTGCAACACCTCAGCTGAGTCTCCAGCAGCTCATCAGCTGAATCATGCTCTGCCTCAGCTGTAGTGGAAGATTAGACCCCTAACTCACAGGGAAACACCTGCTTTCAGAAACATAAATTTAAGTGGCTTAGTCTCATTAGGAGCTCAGGAATTGAAACTCATTCCACACACTCACTGAATTTCAGTGTTTCCTAATGGAAATATTGCAGTCTTTCAGTTTTGTGGGTTTCTTTCAGTTTTGCTTTCCCCTCCTTGAGTCAAGAATGAAATATTTCATCTAGAAAGCCAAACAACTATGTCCAAGTGAGCCATATGTTTGCTGACTTTATGCTACCTGTGTCCTTATCTTTCTTTCCCAATTGCTCTTTACCTTCTCAAGTCCTCTCCTAGAGGGGGATACACCAGATGGTCTTTAGGTGACCGCTGAAAACAGAGGGATGAAGTCCTAGCTTTCCTGTTTGCTGCGCAAGTCCTTTGTCTACGTTGAGATACTCATGGGTGCACTAAAACATGTCTTTAAAAAAATCTATATACATCAATACCTGTCTGAGTCCTTGATGTGCTCCTCCCTGGCTGGGCCCCATTTCATATTTCTTACGCAGAGCTGATGTTGAGCAGTAGTGATAACTTCCTGCTGTAATTCTAAAAGAATATAATAACAAGGAAATGAGAAAAAAGGAAAGTATTCAAGGGTCACATGGCAGCAATGTTCTCTATGAATTTGTTCTAAAGTGGTTTGTAAAGGGGAGGAGGGATAATTAAACTTGTGTCTCTATTTTTCTGCAACGTAATTCCAGGAACTAGTTTAGGTTAAAGCATGCCCATTCACAGTGTTGTGCAACAGAAGATTTTGCTCCATACTGGATTAGATTTCAGAAGAGAATGAGGCAAGAAAGTCCTCTGAAGTGGATGAAACCCACATCAGATTCACAGCGAAGAAACACCGGTTCTTCATCTTCAACCTTACATGATGGAGACCCATGGCCTCAAAGTTTTGGAGGCAGCTGGGTAAGGGAAGGTAATAAATAGATGCTTCCTGGTTGTGTTAAAGTAATGTAATTGCCACCTGGTGTTGTAGCTGTCTTTTTATAATGTCTAGGATGTTGAGAAAGGCCATTTAACTTTAATAAAGTCATAATTTTATTGTGCTCTGCAGCAAATCTTAACTGACTCTTTTGACATTGTTCTTCAGTTCCCTACAAATGATTATTTGGGTGTCTGTCTTCTAATCTTGATCCATACTGAATTTTAAAATAATAAAAATCATTCATGTTGGCATATAGGGGAAACATTTCTATAATTAGAATTAACTCAAAATACATATTTCATATCCTTACTAATTCTCATGTTTATTTAGAAGCATGATTCAGCATCATGCTATAAGAGCCAACTACAGAAATTTGAACAACACTCCGTCAACCAATAAAAAAAGTGACATAAGCCAATATAGCTGTGTGTACAGTAGATAAAACTAATCGTCTCTGGAGATTTCTATTCTAGGGAAACAATTATGTGCACTGAATAACCCTATACTTCCACAAGGCCTTTAGAAAAAAATTGCTGTTCATTTGGAGGTCAGGCTCTGTGAAGGCTATTTTCATTGAATTTAGCTTGTCACTGCATTGATTAAGGTGAGATTACTTTTGTCCTTGATGTTGGTCCATTTTTTTATATTATGAAATCTTTCAGTACAGCAGACAGCATCTGTAGAAGGAAGTGACATTTTTTTCCCCTGCATCATTTCCATCTGGTTTATTAAAGGTAACGATCTATATTTTTTTTTTATGCTTGAAAATAAAGTGAATACAATCAGAAATGAGTGCATACTTAAATGTTGTCTGAGCTGAGAAAGGAGACTGGGAAACTGTTAACTGTTAACCTGAGGATAATAGATTTTCCTAGTTTGCAATTTCCTTTGTGGGTTTAGTATCTCATATAATCTTTGCAGCTAATATCAAATACTAAACAGCATTTGAGCAGATTTGGGGTTAATTTTCATCTTACATATATTGGTATAGCTCTGCTGACTATAATTCATTTATATCAGTTGACTATCTGGCTGCTTCTCTTTGTATTTGCTGTCACTGCAAACAATGTATTTTGGGGTGTGAAAAGGTGAGGGAGGAAATGACACTAAAGCAGTAGCTAAATGGCAAAAATACTTTAAACACATGATGGCAACCTGTCCCCCCAAACTCATTCAAAGATCTGGAAGTTGCAGGAACCTGGTTAGTTGCAGGAACCTGGAAAATACAGCTGCCCTTTCCTGGTCTGCAGGTGTTGCAGTAGGTATTCTATTGTCAAACAGCTTGTGTTTTGAACCAAAGTAATTATTTCTCATAGAAAACAAAAAGTGTTATCCGTGTTACTATAATAGTGATTACCCATCTGTAACAAGCTGCGCACTTGGAGAATATCACTATATCACTGAGTTTCTGACTCTGTGGTCGCTAGGTTTTCCTTCTTTACTTCCAGGTGTCTTCCACACTACCCAGTTAATTCCAGCTTCAGATGTTGTGTGCTTTGAGTGCTTCAGATGTTGAGAGAACTAGATGAGACATCTGGCCTTTTAGCAGACTGTTATAATGGATAAATGAGAGGACCTGCTCTGTTACTGTGGTGGCAGTGAGCATTGCAATGTCATAGCCCAAAGGACAGAGGATCAATGCAGTAGAAAAGAATGAGTTTCACAGAAAAAAGTTTCACAGAAACTGATCTAAAGCTGAATGAATGATGGTTAGTCATACACAAAATGTGTTCTACCTGGCAACTTCAGAAACAACAGCTTGGAAATCTAGAAGGCAACAGCATCTAGCAAATATGTCACATGTTCATTTCCAGATAGAGGAATGCATATATAATTTATTTAGGAATTTATTGCAGGAAGCCAACCTCTACTCATTTAGTGCAGAAAGTCTCACTGGACATTTACTCTTTGTACTCTCACCCACTCTTGCAGCTCTGAGTGAAAATAACTGGAGGTGTGTGCAGCCACTGTCCCTAGAAGATCATGTGCCCTTAATATTTTTCATAGCCATGAAAACACACACTAAACCAAATCACACGGAACAGGGCACTTTCTTCCCAAAACACAACGGGAATGGGTTCTCAAGGAGAAGCCGCTTACCACAATTTGGAGTCCAGAGAAGATTGACAAAAGGGATTGTAGCAGGGGACTGCATGGGAATGTACATGAGTTTCCAGCCTCCATGGGGATCACCAGGACACAGAAATGGTCTCTGAAGCAAATGACTTCATCATATGCTGATTTGATTCACCTGTGTTGCTTGACTGCCTCTTTTGATATACAGTCCCTGAAACAATGGTGGTGTTCAGTGCCAGGGAGGGAACTATAAACTACAGAGACATGTATTCTTTTATTTTTGCATCCTGGAATTTCTCTCACATGTTTTTCTAAGCCAAATTCCTGTCCCATTGTGTTTGCTGATGAATTTCTGCTGTTGGATAAGTCTACACAACAATCACACAGATGTTAATTAAGAAATAGTACAGAGTTTCGTTTTGTGTGTTGAAGGTATGAAATATTTTTTTGTGTTGTTTCAGTTCTCCAATGTCATTGCTGCAGGAGACAGTTGGTAATATATTTAACAAATGTAAAACAATAATAATTCATTGACAAATAATTTGGCAAAATAGACTCAGTATATAAGCAAGCCTTATTTCCCTCCTGCCACGCCTCTCTTGTAGGTATAGTCCATTTAGTGTAACTGCAGTGAGCAATGAGATCTCTTCTATTCTGCATCCAAACTGGCATCTCTTCCATGTGCAGTGCTACAGCACTGAGATGCCCCGCTCAGCAGCTACTTCAGGATCTCTGCAAGGTGAATCAGTGATTTGCCCAAGATGACTCCTTCAGGTTGCAAATAGAGCTCATATTTTCATTGCTTTCTTATTTTTTTATGTGACCCTGTGAATGATTTATGCATTTTTCATACGAGAAAAATGTTTGCTTTCAGAATAAGAATGTGACTAGACATATTAGCTCTCAGACAGCTGCCGAACATGCTGGAGGATTCACCCCAGAAAGGCCAGATGGGAGACTCTAACCCTGACTTCCTAGGGGGAAAGTTCAAGGGGTGCTTAAGGGATTTTGAAGTGAAAATTTTTGACCAAAGTTTACAATGCTTAACATTTTAACATAAAAAAAGCATACAGGCAACCAACATCTAGCCATTTGATGCAGAAAGGCTCATTGGACCTTTTATCTTTGTGCATCCATTTGCTCTGGCACCTGAATGGAATTAACTAGAGGTGTGAGTAACTACTATACCTTGAACACCACATGCCTCTTGTCCTTGTCACAGTCATAAAAAGTAATGAAGAACTCAATGAAAAGTAACACAATGGTACTGAAAATCAAGAGGCAGTCTACATATCGAGGAATCATTTCTTTCTGTCTGCCTTTATTTTACTAGGCTATCAATGCTATAGCCGAAAGATGACCATCAAAATGCCGTGAACTTTTTCAAAGGTGAATAAAACATCAAAAAATGAAGTTAATTATTATTATGAAGATTTGCAAGGTCCATTCTCTTTTCTTTTAATATATTCAAAAACTGTATGAACACCCATGTATAGAAAGCTGTCAAACTAACTACTCAGTTTCAAAGACACAGGTGTTGGTAGTGTCTTAAACAGATATTTTCTCACTGCTTTTCTCACTACTCTTTTCCTCACTGCTTTCAAATCTGCACTACATATGTCTAAAGCTTAAATATTCTATGATTGCTGCATGTCTGTCTGAAACAGTAGCAGTGAGCCTAGATAAAAATGTCACCTTGAATCATATTATGTGGCTCCATCCTACAGGTGCAGCACATGCCAGTGTGACACAGAACTGCTCAGTACACTCCCTTACTAACTAAAGAAGGAAATACAAAAAACCCACAATTTCATGCAATTGGCCATTGGTGGGAAAGAAATTGCAGCAGAAAAAAATATTGTATTACTCTCTTCTGTTTCAAGAAATAAGTTCTTTCATTCTGTTTCTTTTCTCATCCATTTCTTTTAAAAAGATACACTCTGTCCAGGGAATTTTTTTCCCAGAAGGTGGTAGGATGGATCAGAATAAACTGAATTCAGGAAGATTTTTCTCTTACCTGTCATGTCAAGAGTCAAGGTATGAGAAAAGAGGAACCCCCAAACCAGGACAGTGTGGCTGGGCTGGCTGCTGATGCAAGAAATAAAATGGCACTCCTGAGTATCCAATCACCACCAGTGCTTGAGACTTGTTTCTATGATCTTTCTACTACCATGTTAAGGATCTCCTTGTGTATATAAACTAATGCTTTTGCAATACCTGCTCAAGCGATCATTTGCTACAGCCATGAAGGCCTCTGTAGAGAAGACAGATAGTTTAATCCTTGGAAGGCCTTGTGTCTGGTGTCATGCTATTTCGGTGGAAAAGTAAAGATAATTAAAAGATATACCAAAATGTAGTAGAGTAACAGAATCAGAAATAACAAGGGAGAGAGAAGGTTCAGAGTTTAGAAGAGAAAGGCATAGATCAGGAAAATGGAAAAAAAGCAGGCTTAGAGCTGAAATAATGGAAGGGAAGAGACAGTATCTCTTTGGGTGAGCAGCCATTTCTATAAGAGAAACCTTTCACTGCTGTGAGGTCCCAGTGCTGTTTCTGACCCACAACATACTTTCCTAGGTTTCTCTTTTTCTTTGGGTCATTAATTTTCTTGTTTCAGGAATTCATGCTTCAGTCAGCTGCATTCAGATGTATTGTTCATCGTGTCTTGGTCAACGGTGCAGGAAGTTTCCAGCTGAAGCAGGATACCTACTGGAAAATAAGAAAAAACGCAAGGTTTAGCCATGACCTTGAGAAAGACAAATGAAGATTTCTCAGATGGTTATGGGCAGTCAGTCATCTTTTTTTTTTTCCTAATCAAAAAATGAGAAAATAGCGTGATATACTCGAGAAAATACTTAAACATTATGAGTGGGACCTTTCGGGCAGCTCTTTAAAAGACTTGGCCTTACTTTGAACTGAGTTGCTTACTTAAGAAAGTAGGGATTGTTAATTTTAACTTTCAGTACATTTGTATGTGTTAGGTTTAAAAAAATCTTAAAAATGCCTTGGGTGGAACTTAAGTTCACATGTGACATGAAACTATGAAAAGAAGTCACATGTACTGTCAAGACATTACCTTTGTGAAGTATTTACATTTCTGTCTTCCTCTGCTGCTTGGGAGTCAACCTCAGTATTTCACAGCACATAATACAATCTTTCTTCGTTGACTAGTTGTGAAAGGTAGGGAATTTTTTTAAGTAATGAGATAATGAGACACCTTTACAAAATAAGACCTTTGAATTATTCATTCTATCTGCCTGTAAATTATAAGAATTGATTAAGAATTTCAGTAAAAATAAAAAATAGTTTTGATGCTCTTTTTTCTTCCTTCTGCTTTTCTTCCATGAACAAAGGGACTAAAAAGCTTAATATGTTTGGATTATCAGTAATCAGTAATTTGGACTATCACTAATTCCAGTGAAAACCAGATGCTCATCACTGGATTTATCATGCATAAGATGATAAAATCTATTATTTCCCTTAAATTCATTCAGTTTTGTTTATCATACCAGAAATGTGCCAGTTAGTTATTCATTGTTTTGCAGAATCTAAGGAAGTCGATTCAGAGCTCACTTGAAATGCCTGTACATAGACAACACCCTCAAATAATTACCTAGAGGTAGAAGGAAAATCAGTAAGTCTCTTCTGAGAAAAGCTTATGCTTGTTTTCCTCCTTTTATATAAGAATACTTAATTCTCGAGTTGTGTACATATTGTTCAGTGTCAATGAACAGCAAGGTTTCCATATAATGCATTAGTACTAGGTCAGTGAGATTTTCTTGCCAATCAGTATTGTACTTTTTAGCACAAATACCCCCAAACATATAATATAAAACATGATTGCTAAGACACTTCTAATCCCTGACATGATCCCTGACATGAAGTTGATTGATCCATGTTTAATTGAGATTGAGAATTAAATTAAAAACAAACCCAATGGAAAACATTCTTTTAATCTGGCAACTTACATAAAGCAGTGTTATTTCAACTCACACATTAGCTGATTTATTGTTGATGTCATAGAAAAGTGACCCACAGATATACATGAAGTGTGTGCCACGCTCATCCAGGATGTGTACCGCACATGCAGATATTCATTAAAAAATGTGAAGCTTAGCAGAAGGAAAGGAGCTCATCAGAGCCTGCATGTGATGAGTTACAATCATGTAAATTTTATATTTGCTGTATTCATACATTAGGTGTCATCAAATGTGCATGTACATATGCCTGACTTCGGAGTGATGTAGTATAGAATATGAAAACATAAAATTCACAGAATCACAGATTCAATTGCAGCATCTTATTTCTGGTAGCACTAGCTCAGCCTTAAAAAATCCTTGGGGTCTCAATGTGAGAGAAGTTGCCATTTTTTATATTTTAAGCAGAGATCTATACTACTGTATACTTTTGCATTATGACAACTTGCACTGGGTAGTGGAAGATGGCACCAGAGGATGTCTGCGTCGAAAGGTTGTTCATGTGGAAAGCATGAACGCCTGTGGGATTCAGCAAGGAGGGCAGAGATCTCAACTGAATAAGATGAATCAAGACAGTAAGACTAGAACTGAACTACAGCTGCAAAATTTAGATTTAGTTTTAGATTGCTACATTCTGAGTAAGTTAATTCTGCACACCTACAGTGGCAGCAAAAGCAGACCCAGCTAACAGGTCTTTGAAAGCTGAAGACAGGTAATATAATTCCCAGGTTTATTCCATGGAATTAGGCAGCTACAAGCTAGAGAGAAGGGTACAGGACTGTCAAAAAATTGTTTTAATGGGAAAGAGCGATTTTATGTACAATGCCCTGCATTTCTTCTGTCACATATCCAGCAGTTTATTTGGAGAGATATACGCAGCTCATGTGGTGTAACATATACTCTGAGCACATTACAACGAATTGCTGTGTCTTAATGGGGGCTACCTGAGGAATTTTAATTTTAATCTTCAGGCACTAACTGTAATGGCTTGGCAGCTTATGCCTTGAAGACACTAACTGGCTAACTGCCATATCTAACCACAATTTCTGTTCTTTGGAGACAGGCATAATAATTTCTCTGTACAGTATATGAATGTCCTCTCCACCTTGACATCAGTGGCATCTACTAGAGAGGTACTCAGTTTCTAAGCAGCTCTGTAGGTTGATTAAATGGCTTTTTATACACACCAATGTCAACATGTATAGGTAAAATTTCTAGTTATTTAGCTCTCAAAGTAACATTTTTCAGGCCATAAAAAAGGATTGAAGGGGTCCACAGTGGAGGAAGCCTGTACAGCATCTCCCATAGGGAACTGACTTTATGGCAGCCAGCCCTGACTGAATGCATCCTGCACCATGGGAATTCACGTGGACATGGGATATGTCCTTCCCTTAGACGGTATCTTCATGCTCATTTAAGCACAGCAGCTCACATTAACTAAAGAGGGTTAAAATGAGACATCTTTCTCTGAAGGACAATTTTCTTTTGTAGACTACTTGGTTATCTCTGTCCTGTGTTTTTCTCAGTTGGGCCAGGCTCAGCCTTTAAAGTGTTTTCCTATGCAAGCAGAGCAATTCAGCTGTCCCTCTTAGCACATTTCTTAGTACATTTCTCTTCTTGGCTGCAGCCTGAGAGCTTTCCCCAGTTTCAACTGCGTGGGCAAGCTCACTCCCAGGGCTTCTACTGCCATCCATTCCCCAGTGAAGGTTACAAGACATCACAGCAGCTCTTCATTTCCCTTTATTCCATGGAGAATATTCTGAAATACCTCAGGAAGTATAGAGAGTTGACCAGCTTGAGAAATGTCCTTTTCAGTGTTGTTAAGGTCGTAGGTTTCTTGTGCATTGATGACTCATGGAAGAAGATCATGATGTTTCATCATGTTAGGTCTATTTATAACTACAATTCTCTGGCATGTTCTTTGCACAGGGTTTCTAGCAAATGATTTAATGATTTGTCAGAGAGTAAAGACCATGATGTGAATAATATAATTTTCTGTAATGATTGTATCTTATCAAAAGAAGAGTCTTTGGNTTTTTTTTTTTTTTCCCTGTCAGTTCCTTTCTGTAGTGATCATTTTATCTGTACTTGTTACTACAGATTTTTTTGGACATGCATCAGAGGCAGTCCCACACATTTCTTTGACAAACCTTTTGAAACATTACATTGCTGTATCTTTCATTCATTTCTAGCAGCTAAAGTTGATGAAAAACAGATACTGTACCAAATGTTTATGTGGCATACAACTGATTGTTTAATACTGGGTAGGACTAAAAGTCAATCAATCTGATGATGAGAAAAGTATCTATCTGCATGGGGAGAAAACAAAAAAATGCAGAAATTAAAAGCAAGAGATTAATCTGGTGCTATGTGCATTGTTATTAGAGCTGAAGAAATAATATGAAGTAAAACATTCATTTACGTCAAACCTTCATTTCATAAATTGATCATGAGCTGCTTAAAAATACACTTCTAATCATATATTATTCACAAAATATTTTGGTGCATAATTCTAGGAACTCTTCTAAAGCATTAGAGAAAAACCTACCTGTATTTGAATGTCATCCCTCTCCTGACTTCAGTCAGGACAGGCATTTAATAAGCATCTCCTTATAAATAGCTGAAAATAAAGTTCTGTTGTGATTTCCATCTTGCTTTCCTCTTCTGCTCCTTAAGCAGGAATGAGACCACTATTATGATCAATTGGCTTTGCTGTAGTGATTCCAGTTTTGAGTTTCACCAATGTCCACATGTCTATAACACAGCAATATGTATCTTACACTGCTGTTCACTTTGAACTCTAAAACTTAGCTTGAGCTGCCATGTAGTCACATCCTAAGTTCAGTGGGGTGAGCTAAGCACCTAGCAAGGGTGGCTCTAGTGATCCCAATGAAAGTGGGGTCTTCAGTATACAGGGAACACAGGGAAGCTTAGACATCCACACTTTATGCAATCCCATTTAGATGGGAGGATTCTCACATGCTGTATGTTATGAGTTGATCTTGTGTTATTTCCATAACACAGAGAACTTTCATTGGCATATCTGTTATTGCAGCGTGTCATGTGAGCACTGGAGTGGATCTATCGCACATACAGGAGGCAATAGCGTGCCTTGCTTCAGGTCTGGAAAACTCTCAGCACTGGGTTATGATGATAGAGGGAAGCAGGCACAAATCTAGACAGTTTGCTGACCACTGGGCATTTCAGTCTTTGCACAGTGACATGGATGTCTTGCAATGTATCACTGTGATTCCATGGATGTTCCTGACCAAGCCTGAGAGGTCAGTAGCATATAATCAGAGAGTAAGATCAACACAGCATTTGACTCAATGTTAAATTTCTCCATAAGTACCGAGTACTTACATGCTTAGACCTGAAAATTTTTCAGAGTGAGTTTTACATAGTAATTTACATAGTAAGTTTATTCTTGTATTTGTGAAAGCGAGAGAAATTCTAACGAAAAGTTAAAATGTTTTTGTAACAGGACATGACAGACAGGACTGTGATATGATTTTCATGCAATCCTTTTAGTTTTCCAAGCTGCCAAGGAGACTTTCCCATTTTGTCTTAATTTTATTGACTTCAGTAATTACAGCTGATCACCTGAGGTTTTATTTGAGCTTGTACTCCTCTCTAGCTTTACCCATCACAAGTGTAACCTTTTCTTGGAGTTGTCTGTACCCTCTTGAATTAACACAGACTTTTCTCTAGGTGTCATAAATCTGAATTTGCCCTTCAGACTTTGCAAATGCCCTCACTTCTACCTGTGTTATTCACAGATGGCCCTTGTGCTCATTTGCTTCCTTCTGCTTGCCCATTTCAGTATCTTCGTTGGCCCTCAGCATCTGTGAATCTCTTGTGAAAAGGTAGTGGGTGCTGGCAACACTAACATGAAAGACAAAATTATTTTCAACTCATAAGCTCTGATCATAACCCAACATAAGATTCATTATTATACTTCACCCTGTCTCATATAATTTCCAATAAAAATCATATAAGAACTGCTTATCTAACACATTATTTCAGAAAATAAAACCAAGGAATTTAACATTTGAAAAATGCAGTCACAGAACAGAACTAAGAGAGGATTACTCATGGGGGAATGCTCACTGCTAAGGACTAAACCTATAGTAAGTCAGCAGTAGATACCAGTACTGTAATTACAGTTTATATTAATAAAGCACTATTTTAAGTCACAGAGATCTTTCAAGAAATTGTTAGTAAACTGAAAAGTATACCAAAGTTTATCTCATTTAACTATCAGGGTTTTTTTTCCAGACAGTTTCTCAAATGTCTCAGGAATACAAAGAGAAATATAATATACTCCTACAATTTCTCCTGTGTACTTCAGGTATTGGTTGATTGCTATTGATAAGACAGAAAAAATACAGTCCTAAGTGAGTAGGAAACTTGTCTCAGTTGACAACTAGCAACTTAAATAACATGTAGGGTTAACTTTTCTCCAACCTTGGAGACCCTAGGTGCTCCAGCTCTCTGCAAAAGCAAATTCACTTGAAAATAGAATACGATCTCAAGAAGGCTGGAATGTGTTCAGAGAAGTCCTAGCATAAGCAAGGAACAAACATTTCTCATGTTTTCACCTTTTGTGACAAAGGTAGGACTTCATAATAACATGGACAGCTGTCAGAGAAGCATTGCCTCAGCCACTAAAGAATAGCCAATGGGTAGTTGAAAGCTTGTGGATAGAAATTAAACTCTGAGGCAACAAGGGGAACTTTGTGATCATGTGATCAAGGGGAGCCCACTGATGAAGCCTTCTTACTCCAGCTACAGAAGGCATCATGCTCAAAGGCTCTCATCCTGCTGGGGGCTTTCAACCACCCCGATATCTGCTGGAAAATTATCACAGCAAACTTTAGAAAATCCAGAAGGTTCCTGGAGTGCTTCGATAACTTCCTAAGATAGGAAATAGACAGACCTACCCAAGAAGAAGTGATACAGGACCTAGCCATCACCAATGCAAGTGGATTCATCAGGGATGTCAAGACTGAAGGCAGCCTGGGCTGCAGGATAACACAATGATGGAGTTTGCAGTCCCAAGGGATATGTGTCAGACAAGGAGTGTAGTCAGGACCCTGAATTTTAGGAAAACAAACCTCCAGCTCTTCAAGGAGTTAGTCAATAGGACCCCCTGGAAAATGGTCCTCAGGGACAAGTGGGCAGAACAGAGCTGGCAGATCTTTAGGGTCACTTTCCACAGAGCACAAGAACTCTCAATTCCCAGGTGTAAGAAATTGAGCCAGTAAGGGAAAAGACCAATATGACTGAGTTGGGACCTGCTGGTCAAACTGAAAGGCAAGAAGGAACTGGACAGGCAGTTCAAGTGGGATCAGGTATCCTGGGAAGAGTATGGGGAGTCTGTCTGGTTATGTAAGGATGAGGGCAGGAAGGCCAAGGTGCGAATGGAGCTGAAGCTGGCAAGGGATGCTAAGAATAAAAAGAAGGGCTTCTACAGGTATGTCAGCCAGAAAAAGAAGGTTAAAGAAAGCATACCAACCTCCCTCCCCTCCGCTCTGATGAGCAAGACTGGCAAACCGGTAACAACAGACAAGGAGAAGGCTGAGGTTCTCAACAACTTTGTTGCCTCAGTCTTCACTGTCAACCTCTCTACTCACACCTCCTGAGTTGAAGGACCAGGCAAAAAAAAGGGCTATGAGAATGAAGAACTGCCCGTGGTAAGAGAAGGTCAGGTTCAAGGTCACCTAAGGAACCTAAAGATACATAAGTCTCTGGGACCTGACGAAATCCATCCACAGGTCCTGAGGGAGCTGGCAGATGAAGTTGCCAAGCCACTTTACATTATATTTGAAAAGTCATGGCAGTCCAGTGAAGTTCCCGCTGACTGGAAAAGGGGAAACATAACCCGCATTTTCCAGAAGGAAAAAAAGACCTGGTAAACTACAGGCCAGTCAGTCTCACCTCTGTGCCCGGCAAGCTCATGGAGCAGATCCTCCTGGAATCTCTGCTAAGGCACATGGAAAAAAAAGGAGATGATTGGTGACAACCAACCTGGCTTCACCAAGGGCAAGTCATGCCTCACAAATTTGGTGGCCTTCTACAATATAGTTGCAGCATTGGTAGACAAGGGCAGACTTATGCAAAATGTTTGACACTATCCGGCATGACATCATCGTCTCTCTATTGGAACACCATGGATTTGACAAATGGACCACTCAATCAGGATCAGAAACTGGCTAGATAGCTGCACTCAAAGGGTTGCTGTCAACTGCTCAATGTCCAAGTGGAAGCCAGTGATGAGTCATGGCAATTCCAGGCACAAATCTAGGTTGAGTGGTAGAATGGCTGGAGAGCAGCCCCAGGGAGAAGGATTTGGGGGTATTGGTGGACGAGAAGCTCAACGTGAGTTGGCAATATGCACTGGCATCCCAGAAAGCCAACCACATCCTGGGCTGCATCAAAAGACACATGGCCAGCAGGTCGAGGGAGGTGATTCTACCCCTCTACTCCACTCTGGTGAGACCCCACCTGGAGTCCAGTGTCCAGCTCTCGAGTTCTCAGCACAGCAAGGACATGGACCTCTTGGAACTGGTCCAGAGGAGGGTCACGAAGATGATCAGAGGGTTGGAGCACCTCTCCTGTGAGGCCAGGCTGAGAGAGTTGGGGTTGTTCAGCCTGGAGAAGAGAAGGCTCTGGGGAGACCTTATAGCAACCTTCCAGTACGTAAAATGGGGCCTACAGGAGAGATGGGAAGGGGCTCTTTGTCAGGGAGTGGAGCAATAGAACAAGGGGTAATGGTTTTATACTGAGAGGCGAGATTTAGATTAGATTAGGAAGATAGTCTTTCTGTGAGGGTGGTGAGGCACTGGAATAGTGTTCTGGATTGAGGAACACAGGAATAACTTTTCTTCTAAAGGTGAGAAAAACTGCACTTTTAGAAGACTCTAGTCTCAGTCCCTAGAAATGTTCAAGACCTGGTTTCATGGGGCTTTGAGCAACCTGATACAGTGGCAGGATGGAAGCTGATGATCTTTAAGGTCCCTTCCAACCCAAAACATTCCATGTTTCTATGATTCCATGATTCTATGATTCTATGAACTTATGTCATTTAAGTGTGAAGGACAGCGGAATAAAGATTCTGTTTTGAGAACTCTGCAGTAGTTCACCTGTGAACATATACAGCAATTGATTAAAGATATTTCCTACCTGAACATCTTTACTTTTCTGATTTACTTGCAGAATTCTATGTCAGGGATATACATTTCTGTTAGATACAATTGTACATCCTTAAGAAGACACACACACCATCCTCAACATGCCCACACATAACTATATCTATTAAATTGTGTATGATTTTTAATTGGAGATGGCAAGTAACAGTTAACCCATTAATTACTTGAAAAAAAGAGAAAGGAAATTATAATTTAATGATTTTTGTATAGAATATATTTCTTTATATAGAAATAGTCCATTTTTAGCTGTCTGAGACTAATTGGTTCATTACATTCATAATGATTTATTTATTAATGTTGCCGATTTACACACACGCACAACTTGGAGTACACAGAACAGTTTCATATATAAAATTGATAAATACATTTATTAATTTGAAAATGCCCAATTTATTTGGTCTAAAAAGTTTATTGGTTCATAAGAATGAAATACTGTTTTTTGTGTGTAATAGGAGTTTTAGATGTGTACTTACGTAGAGCCAGCAGAACTGCTTACACTGTTTGGTGGCAGTCTTTCAAGCTTTTCAAGCTTATCTTTGTTTTGAGGCATTTATAGCTAGGTCATAAAAAACGAGTTTGCGGTGAGCCTTCTTTTAAGACAATCATGTATCTGCCACTTGACATCTCAGTCAAGAGCACTTTTAAGCACATTCACAAAACAAATTGGTCATTGTTAAGCAATAGATGTTTAGGATAAATATCCATCACTGTAAGTGTAGATTTATTTCTGTCTATAATTTCTGCGATTGGCTATTTGTCTTCCTCTGTGTTTTCTGGTTAAGGGTATAATGTGTTTATTGAAGAATATTAAAAAGTATCTTGAAAGTGCTCTGGCTTTATGGGCTGGTAAGGTGTTGACTTAAGGCTCAGCCTGATGGTCCTGAAGACAGTGAGAGTATTTACATGACCTGAAATTTTAATGAATTGATACCCCCTGGAGTACTGAAATGTTCAAGCACATCACAACAGTGTGTTTCAATCTCAGAAAGGCAGCAGTGCAGTTCACTGACGTGCTGATTTCTTTTATCTCCACACACATTGTTGTCATTGTACCTAGTGTCTAGAAATAGCAAGGTGAGGAGCTGCATTCCCAGTAATTCTTTATGTCTGTGTCAAATTTATATTAAGACTCTCACTTTGCATTATAAGCTTATATACTGAAGTGAAAGAGTTCCTACTAGTGTGTAGGAAAGGTTTTTCAGGCATTCCATGAGGACACAAATAAATTATCTCTGGAGAAAATTGGCCTAATATGTTTCCAGCCTCTCTTCCTGTGCTGCTGTCTCTCTCTCTCTCTCTCTTTTCCTGTCCTGGTTCAGTCTCATTCACCTCTTTGGCTCTGCTGATGTGATTGATTGTGGGAATAAACAGTGAAACAGAATGCAGTAGGGAGGGAAGGGGAGGGAAGGAGAAGGGAAAGGAAGGGAAGGGAGGGGAAGAGAAGGGAAGGGAAGGGAAGGGAAGAGAAGGGAAGGGAACCCCACTGCAATATGGGTGTTAAAATCTGTGCCTGGTGGTTGAGGAGGGGATGGAACATTTTTAAATCAGCCTTGTATGCCTAGATCTTGAGTGGATTTGTTGTAGCCAGATAAGCTATAATAATATTTCAGGATGCATGAGTTGAATGTACCAATAGCAAGTTTGTTGGTGATACCAAACTGTGAGGTGGTGTTGACTCTTTTGAGGGACAGGATGCCTTGCAGAGGTATCTACATATTTTGGATTACTGAGATATGATTAATGGGTTGAAATTTAACAAGTTGAAATGCCAGATTCTGCCCCTAGGATGGAGTAATGCCAGGCACAACTTGAAATTGGGAGAGAAGTGGCTTGGAGAGCAGCTCTGCAGAAAGAGAACTGGGAATGCTGGTTGACAGCAGGCTCAATCTCAGTCAGCAATGTACCTTGGCAGCCAAGAGGGCAAACCACATCCTGAAGCACACATAAAACACAGTATAGTGAGGAAGTCTAAAGAGATGGTTGTCCAACTTTATTCAACAATGGTGTGGCCTCACCTTGGGTACTGTGTGCAGTTCTGGGGTCCATGATTTAAGAAAGATGTGAAGGTCTTTGAATGTGTCCAGAAGAGGGCAACAAGCTGGTGAAAGGGCTGGAACGAATATCCTGAGGAGTAGCAGAGCACTTTGGGTTTATCTGTTTTGGAGAAAAGGAGGCTGAGGGGTGACCTCATTGTTCTCTACAGTTCCCTGAGGAGGAGAAGTGGAGAGGGAGGTGCTGAGCTCTTCTCCCTGGTATCCATGGAATCATAGAATTGTCTAGGTTGGAAGTGACCTTTAAGATCATCTAGTCCAACCATCAATGTAACTCTGATAAAAACATCACTAAACCATATCTCTAAGCACTACATCTACCTGTCTTTTAAATACCTCCAGGGATGGTGCCTCAACCACTTTCCTGGGCAGCCCATTCCAATACTTAGTAACCCTTTCAGGTAAAACGTTTTTCTTAATATCTAATCTGAACCTCCCCTGGTGCAACTTGAGGCCATTTCCTCTTGTCCTGTCGCCTGTGACTTGGAAGAACAGACTGACCCCTGTCTCTCTACAACCTCCTTTCAGATAGTTGTAGAGAGAAATAAGGTCTCCCCTCAGCCTCCAGGCTGAACAACCCCAGCTCCCTCAGCTTCTCTGTATCCGCTCCAGCACCTCAATGTCTTTTTTGTGGTAAAGGGCCCAAAACTGGACACAGTACTCAAGGTAGGGCCTCTTCAGTGCTGAGTACAGAGGGATGATCACCTCCCAAGTCCTACTCATCACAATATTCCTGACATAGGCCAGGATTCTCTTGGCCTTCTTGGCCACCTGGGCACACTGCTGGCTCATGTTCAGCTGACAGTTGACCAGCACCCCCAGGACCTTTTCTGCCAGGCAGCTCTCCAGCTACTCTCCTGAAGCTTGTAGCACTGAATGGAGTTGTTGTCACCCAAGTGCAGGACTCAGCATTTGGTCTTGAACTGACATGTGGGAATGGTGCAAAGCTGTGCCAGAAGAAATCTAGGCTGGACATTCTTAAGCATTTATTTACTGAGAGGGTAATCAAACATTGGAACAGGCTTCCTAGAGTGGAGGTTGATGCCCCAAGCCTGTCAGTGTTTAAGAGGCATTTAGACAATGCCCTTATTAACAAGCTTAAACTTTTGGTCAGCGCAGATTTGGTTGGGCAGTTAGACTAGATGTTAATTTCAGGTCCCTTCCAACTGAAATAGTCTAGTCTAGAGTATTTTGTAATCATATTAGTTTTGTATTCTGCCTGGCTGGATATGCTGCATAGTCTGTGCC
This sequence comes from Nycticryphes semicollaris, assembly GCA_013400055.1. Taxonomy (NCBI): domain Eukaryota; kingdom Metazoa; phylum Chordata; class Aves; order Charadriiformes; family Rostratulidae; genus Nycticryphes; species Nycticryphes semicollaris. Next base: position 161,586 of record VXBJ01003314.1, on the reverse strand, counting down.
CAAGGGCCAGATGCATTTTAGCTGTAGTGTTATTGCAACAGAAGAAGACTGGAGTGTTCACCTCAGACATACAGGAAAACTTGAGAGGCCAGGAAAGTTTCCTATCCAAGCAGACACTGAGGGAATTAGGATCTCTAAGAACAGCTCTGTCCCCCAGTTGAGGTCCTGTGGAGTGGAGGTAGAGCCTGGTTCTTTCTAAGTCTGGGCACTGCATTGAGACAGTATTTTGAGGAAAGCAAAAATAGTGTCTTGAAGCTAATCTTTGACATAAATACAAATACATTTTTCTTTTCTTTTATACTGTTTCTAAATATCTGCTTTATTGGGCTCAACTGTTAAACATATGAGGGATTCAAGTTTTAAGAAAGGGTAATTAGTAGCTAGCTTTACCAGGAACAGGAAGGTGTAGACAATTTCATTTCTTCGCATATTACATCCTAGTCAAAACAGTATCACTATTCAACAGGTGAGATCTTAACTAGAAGCCTACTATAGTTAGCAGCTCTTAATTCACAGGGGATTCCCTTCCAACATGCCATATGTGTTGTTTAAGTTTGTCAAATTCTGGATTTTGTTTTTATTATGAAAACACTTGATGAAGACATACAATCAAATGGAATTTGGTACACTGTGTTGGTTATGTCTCTGTTGTTTTGCTGTGATTTTGTGGAATAGCAGAATGATAAGATGTTACTGCATGGTAGATTAATTTGGTCCCAGAGATTGGCCAAGGTATTTCCAGCTATGCAGATAGACCTAACAGAGTATGACCTCTGTCACACCACATCTCAGATGATAGAGTTCTATCTCTTACATGCAGCCATGCAGACACTTGTTTTTACATGACTTTAGTCTTTGTGCTCATCTAGAGACATGAAACTTCTGATACCATCTACTGATGGTTACAACTAGCCTTACAATTACTATTAGTATGACATCAATGCCTGGGAACTCCAAAGCTGAGTGCCTATAAGACAAAACCTAAAAGCCTTGTGGCAGAAAGCTTACAATGTAAATGAAAGATAGATGAAAAAAGATACGATAAACAAACTGGAAAAATACAAGATAAAAGGGAAAAAAGGGATGAAGATGTACTTGTTATGACTAAGCTAAGTTTTAAAGAATAGTTGAAAAATGAATTAATAATACTTCTGTGGATCCTACTGTTAATTTATTTACCAAAAAACCTACACAAGCATTAGGAATCGTAGCTCAGAGACATTATTTGGGGAACCTAACAAGTGAGTATCATTCTAAATAAACCAATTAGTTCATAAAATATCCAGGAGGATGTTGATCCATTAAAAGGACTTGCAAAAGCCACAAAAATAGAATAATTTTTTTAATGAATATTTATTTTCATTTCCATTTATACAACCCACTTCCATAACACATACTAAAATCTTTAGGAAACATTCTAAGAAATTTCAGGATTATAGCCACAGGGATGAATTGAATGCATTTCAGTTTTGCAGATGAAAATACAGAATACATTTGCATCATTCTGCATTTTATTATGTTGCTGCCTTTTGGGATGCTTTACATTAAAAATACATGACTGACACTCTTTAAACTGGTAAGCTGTTTTATTGAAAAAAAGTATTATTGCATTAAACTATGTTCCCAGGAATTCCTTGAGTAACCTAAAAAACAAGCCATGTTGCATGTACAATAGTGCAATTCAATTAGCTACTGTATAATATAGAACACTTTATACAGAGAATACAAAACAAAGTTAGTAGTTTACATATTATAATAGCCAGAGTAGTATCCAGTTTTAAATATAAACTTAACACTTTTAAAATCTATCAGGTCAAATGGCGATTTTATGCAAATATGCACAACAAACATACAAGTTAAATGTATTCCAGAATTGCCTTAGTTACCCAAAACAAACAAACAAACTAAAATTTTTATCATTGTGCAATTTAGGAAACCGTAATTTGAATTTTAGAACTTGGAGTGTATATATCACTGACCCAAGGATACTGTAACTCTTTTAAAAAATCAGTCTAAATAAAATAAAAATTATAGCATGGCTCCATACATCAGGCTCAGTTATACTTTTAATAACAATAATGATACACAGTTGAAGTACATTACTGAAAAAAAAACCATGACAGCAAGTAGAACAAATATATCATCTCAGTTGGGCTGATAATTTTCTTACATTTCTCCAAGAAAATCCCTTTAATGTATTAAGAATTATATTGGACATTACCTTTGTTTGTAGTCAACTATTAGCTGTTTTTCTATTGTGCTGTTTCTGTGCCTTCTTAATCTCTCTTTTTTCCCCCCATCAATACCTTTCACAATCCTAATTCCCATTGATCCAAGAATTAAATTTATTATTTATTGTATATTCATTTTCATTACCAATAGTACTTGTTGGTATACACAATGATGCATGGACATCCTATGCCTGATTCCTTCCTAGAATCCCATTGTATTGTGCGTATATTAAAGAAAACTTATATATCTACTTTCCATAAATGATCTATATAGTAGGTTATTGATAAGTTTCAATTGGTCAGGTTTTTTGCCATAGGAATTTTTACAATATTAATGTTGCCTATGAGAAGCAGGGATGCAAAATATATGTGTCCACATTAAAGATGAGAGTGGCCTATCTTTCTATCTTCCACTCTTTTCCTTGATATTATCTGCTTAGAATTCAAATGAACTCATATACAATGAGAACAGCTGTTTTTTCTGGAAAAGGAATGGAACTGGGCCCATAAATTTAAAATTTTGTAGGGCTGGAATTGCATCTTTTAGGCTGGTATTATCCCTGAACTGGTGCCGATGGCTGTGCAGCTCAATCAGCTTTTTCTAGGGTGCAGGTTGACATGCTCCTTTGAAACATCCAATTGAGAGTGTTTCTACAGAATTATAACTAATGTTTGCAAGTGTTTCCATGAGTGAGGGATCCCCATGCCAGCAATCAGGGACTAATTTTCAAAGTGGTTAAGTCACATTCAGTGAAATATACTTGATTCTTTGAAAAGAAAATTTCATAATTATCAAAATTATATGTCAATTCAGATCTAATTTTTGGAAGATTTTCAGCCAAAAATTAAAGGAAGGATTTTAAAACTGTGGAAATATTTATAACATCTTTCCCAAAGAAATTTTCTGACTTCCTCAGTTCTGAAGGAGTAATTTCAGTTAAAGTTTCCTCCAATTTAATATTATAAGTTCCCTACAATTTAAATGAGAAAACTGAACCAGAAAGATATCCACTGTATCCATTTTGTTAATGAAATTAATAAATCAGCTGGGAATCCAACATAAAGATACTTGAGGGGGATGTTTATGCTGAACAGTTAATGCTGAAGCATTAACTGTTTATGTTGAAGCAGCTGCTTGTAGAAATAAAAACTATTCCATTTTATTGCAATAGATCAGTCTAGCTTGATTACCTCTAAGTTAGAAAATTGGTCCTAAAATGTATTTTAAATTCTGAACTTAATTGCAGTTAGATTTCTCAGCTTATTCAGATAGTGAAATATAATGGAATAAAATCCTCCAAAAGTCTTTTTATGTATTTTAAATCAATTGTGAAAGATACATTATTAATTGTGCACTACATTTTTGCAAATGAATTGAAATTATTTAAAATGTTTCTAGTCCAAACAAAGGCTTCATCTCTGTCAGACACTTCACTCTCTAATTATTTTGGGAAGCATGCCACAGTCTAACCACAATTTCATGCTATTTATTCCATATTGGCTTAGAAATATTATAAAAATCATCAAAATGTTTCATTCAAAGAGATGCCCTCACCTATTTCCATGGTTATTACTAGCAGTTTCAACCACGCATTACCTTGAAGGTTGGATATATGCATTCAAATACTGTAGATTCAGAACTTCAATTTATATGCTGAGAGTTTGGGAAGCCATGTGGGAATCTTGAAATATTTGTTTAATATTCAGTATACCTTGAAAAGCTGACAACTGTGGCATGGCTTTCTGTAAGGCTTGTCCTGGAGAGCCAGCTTCTGCTCAGAATTGTACTTCTGCATTTTTATGACGATCAGCCTGATTTTGTAGGGCCAGCCAATTGTTCATGTTGTTTGTGAAAGGAATGAAACATATTTACACATTCTGTGGGGAAGATTTTCCCATGTGTCAGAGCTCTGTTTCGTAGGGAAGAAGTGTTACAGTCTTGGCCAAGCACCTCTGGTGTTCAAAGCCAGTACCAGCTGCTTGGCAACTGGGCTGCTGCAGCCTACCCCTGCCATACCCTGCACTGCAGCCAACGGCAGGCAATGCCAAAGAACCAGGCTCCATCCCCTTCTTTTCCTTGCTGTCTTGGATCCTTGGCTTAGAGGGAAAAGTAGCAGCCTGCTTGTGCCAGCACAGAGACCCCTACATAAGGGCATGCCTCACCTCGAGTACTGTGTTCAGTTCTGGGCCCCTCACTACAGGAAGGAGATTGAAGTGCTGGAGCGTGTCCAGATCTCT
>VXBJ01003314.1:94919-157068 GCA_013400055.1 Nycticryphes semicollaris | reverse complement strand
GGTTTTTTTTTTTTTTTCATGTGGTTGGACTCGATGATCTCAAAGGTCCCTTCCAACCACTAAGATTCTGTGATTTAATTTGCAGACAACCATAATAACTATGTTTTATACCAGTGGTAAGACTGCAGTCCCTTTATACTGTCCAAGTGACATATCCCAGGGATAAAATCACTAAAGTATCTCTGAGATGTTGTTGTGGCCTTCTTCTTTCAGTATTAACTTATCACTCATTCTGAGGCTCCCCAATTTATTTTGAATGGGAGACAGAACCAGGCACTTATGGTCCCAGGTACCTTCTTTCTTCCCCAGTCTGAAATACCTTAACCAGACCAAGTACAATCCCATTTCATATACACACTCAGGACAGCAAACCTTTGAAGTGTGTCAAGTCTGCTCTACCTTAAATTGCGCTACTGTAAATCACTCATTAGTGTTCATATTCTTGGTCCCATTGTGTCTGGATGCTGTGGTCCCATTCCTACTGATAGTCACAGTTCAGGCTGTTCTTTCCAAACTTTCTGTATAATGACACCAGCTGAACCCCATCCTCCCTGTGATGGTATCATAAAAGACATTAAAACAGCTTTTACTCAGTGACGCAAGAACTAAATCAATGTTCATATGCTGTCAGCCAGAATGTGGACTTTAAAATATTTGCTGTTGTGCTCTTAGCAAAACAGTACATTTCCCCTCAGATATTATTGAACACTGAATAATTTATTTTATTTAAATTTGAGGTTGGAGCCATGGAGTAATCATTTGGGCTAGTTTAAATAGCTAGAAACACTGAAAATTTCTTTTATTGTAGGTAACTGTTGGGTCTGGCTAGAGCAAGAATGGTGGTGGGGTTCTTGCCCTTGGAATAATGGATGAACTAAGGGATTTGGGTGTATAGCAGATGGTGTGGCTGCATTCAGGTGTGGTGTAAATAAGGATGGGATATATGCAGTGTGTGGTAGGGTGGGGAAGGTCAGTGGGGAAGGGTGGAGCTGGGGGGGAGAGATCAAATGCAATGGGTGTCCTGTCAGCAAAGCATGATGAGTGGGAATGAGTGCTGGGACTTGTGGGTAAAGTGATATGGGAGCAAAATGTGCCTGAGAGAGGGGGTGTAGGTGTGCCAGGGAGAGATGGCTGCTGTGGGGATGTACAGATGCTGAGATGGCAAAGCGTTGCAGCAGTGTGTGGTGGATGGTGGTGACAGTAGCATGCTGCTGAACAGGGAGGGCAGCAACTGCTGGTGTTGCAGAGAAGGCAGATGGTCCTGGGGCAGGCAAAACTTTCAGGTGTTTTGCCAGATGTTGTTTCTGCATATGCTGCTGGGCTTGCAACTGCAGCGACCTGTATTTGTCTACTTCCTCTGGTGAAAACATGATAGGCTGCTGCGTTAAAGGAGGGGATGTGGATTTACTGTACACTTCTAGGTCATTCACTATGTCATTGTACTTCTGCATAGCATTGTCACAAAAAGATCCTTCTGCCTGGTTGGAGTCCATGTTTATATCATGTAGTTCTTCTTTGGTCTCTGTTGAATTAGCAATAACAGAATATCTATTAGAGGGAAAAGCACCAGGGAAATCATTTGGTACTGGGTCACAGCTTTGTGTTAAGGGTTTAATTTCACTAATTAAGAGAGTGGACTGTTCCTTTATTGCTGTGTTCATTTTTATGCTTGGGCTCTGATAGCCTGTTCCTATTTGAATGATGTCTTTATAAAGACAATGATCATAATCAGTGCCTGTTGAAAAAGCAAAATTACTTATCTCTGATGCTTCAAAGTTTTTTTTCTTCAGATTGGTTTCCAATGAGCTGATATCATTATGCCCCATGTCATTTTTACCTATGCTTAGCAGTTTCTCTGGCAAAGGTAACATTGCAATGTCATCTATCGATGATGGGAAAGGTAGAGCAAAGTGACTTTGTGAGTCATCTTTTAATTCTACACCACAAGTGTTTGGAAATCTCTCCAAATCGTTCATTTGTTCCCGGGTTTTCTTGGACTGCACTCTTTCTAAAAGTAACTTGGCTGTCAGTGACTTTCTTTTTCCGCACATATCTTTTGCCAGGGTTTCTGAAGAGTAGGTGGCAAAACTTTTTGACTGACCATTCACATTCAGAGACTTGTAACATGTAGTTTCAGCTTTTCCATCTTTGGTGTTAGAACCTCTTTCTGTGTCTTCTTTTGTTTTATTATCACAGTTGCCAGTTTCTTTTGAGAAGGATCCTGAACTGCTGCCTCTCGATATTACGCTACTACATGATATTTCACTGCTTCTTGAATCTCTGGTGGAACAACTTTTGGAGCTATGGTAGCTTCTACTTCTAGTTCTACTGTATGCTTTGCCAAAATGAAGGTGTCTGTGTCTGCTGGGTTTAGATATGTCTCTGTGTCGTAAAACGTTATGTCTTGAACATCTTTGATATTTAAATGTGCCCTTCTGTGTACTGTTTCTAGTTCTGTGACTTCTGCTACAACAAAGATAATCCCTGTCTGTACCATCAGAAATGAAAATACATTTGTGCTTTCTGTGTTTACATTTGTGCCTTTCAGCTGTCTTGATTTTTCTTTTACAACAAAAAAGCAAATGATTTCTGCTGTGATTGTTTGATGTGGGTCTCATGTAGCCACTTGTACCATTAACTGAAGTGTCAGAGAAGCTGGAATGTCTGTCAGAGGAGTTTTGAGGAGATGGGCATCTCCAGCATCTCATATAATTTTCACATCCTTCATTTTCTGCATACCTGCTGTTTGAACTGGAAGTTTTAAGGAAACTTCCAGTGGAGTCTTTTCCACTGTCACTTATGTCACTGCTGCAGCTAGCCATATCTTGAATGGATCTGCAGTCATTTTGGTTTTCATGTTTTTCCCCAGAATAAATTAAATGACATTTTGCAGGTTTAGACTTCTTAATGCTAGACATAAAAGCAGGAAAGGAAATGTTTTCAATTCCAATGTTCTGTTTTTTTCTTTCACAGCTGTTATGCTTTAAAGATTTTCCCAGTGTTGTTGTGTGAAGACTTTTTTCTGTCACATAATCCTTTTGTGAGACATCAAGGTAAGCAGGCACTTTGGGTATATTTTCATTCAAATAATCTGTAGTACATTTCTGACCATTTTCCTTCATTTCTTTCCCTATGTCTGACTCAGCCTTTTGCTTGGCTTTTCTTGGATTTAGTGAACCTTTTATCTTCTTTGGTTTCAACAACTGATTATCTTGTTCATTGGACATTTGCTTGTGTTTTATTAAACCTGAGGCTTCATTTTCATTTGCAGTCTTATTTATAGAGTGCTCTTTGCAGCTTTCTTTGTTCATTTCATGCTGTTTCCCATCTTTGTGATTTAAAGAAACTCGGAAGTCAAAATACAATGGATTACACCCATATGAAATACAGGGCTCAGTTTTTGTAAACAAAAGTAATTCTGTGGGCCACTGCAGAGCAGTAGTGCCATCTTTGTTCACTACATGGAGAAAAGGCAATGCCTGGGGTTTAACCTCTTTAACCACGGTCTCCCGTGGAAGCATTTCTGTATTCCCATTTGTAGTTTCTGAACTTGCCAAAGATCTTTCTCTTTTTACCACCCCAGGACTGTCATAACTGTTGCTTGTACATATCAGCAGAGGTTCTGGCTGTTGTGGGAGCTCAGGTAACTGGTCAGGCAAGTGGGCATTGCTGTGCTTGTAGGTGTTCAGCTGTGTACAAAGATTGCTACCTTGGGGTGAAGGTGAAATGAGAGTTTCTAAAAATTGCTCAGACTCATTCAGTTTACTCTCTTGCTCTGTTTCTTGAAGAGAACCAGAAAAATCCAAATTTGAAAGCTGTATTTTGACTTTGGGAAATGAAGGATGAGCACTGACCTTTTCTTCTAATTCTGTATCACTACTTTTATAATTTTCAGTTAGCATTTTATGTTTTGCAGCTACATGACTGAATGCACTGTTCTCCAAATCCATTTGATCTTGTGTAGTAGGTGGCCCTTTATTCAAGCTTGCTTTCATGTCCTCCTCCAAAAGTGTGACAGACTGACAGCCTTCAAGAGCTTGCTTTGTTTTATTGTTTGGGGATTTACTACTGTCATTTCCTTCTTCAGAGTTCTCACAGAAGACTGATGCTGAGGACTCAAGTTTCAAAGGGACTTTTTTAGAGAATGAGAAAGACACTCCTGCCCTTTGAGGAGCATTGGTGCTCTCTGGGAACACTTGTGAGACTTGATTTCCAAGCGCATGGGGTCTTTCAGTAGGGTACTGTTGTCTGGTTATGATAAACTTCTGTTTCTCTAGTATGCTGCTGGAGAAACCTTGTCCTTCACTAGTGGCAGTTCTTTGAGAACGGGTTGTTAACTTGCCACCTTTGTACAGGAAAATGCCTTCTGGCGATTGCTGCTTTTCTGCAACTAATCTGGGGGCTTTAAGCAATGATCCACTCCCAGTGATGCTGCAAGGTAATAAATAAAAAAGGGAAAGATTTACTAAGTAACCAAGACAAGACAGAACTCTCATTTGACAATGTCTGCCTGTTAAAGAAGGCTGTCAGTCATGCTGTTATGAAGGAAAACTAAGTTTCTAAAGTTTCTAAAAGGTAAAAGTGCAGTCTAACCCTGAACTTGGGGTTCTACATGGGCAAGCCAGTCTTCACATACATGTAATAATATGATTTGAGGTCAGCAGATGAATGCTTGTTTTCTGACTTATGCCCATGTATGTCTAGAATCAACAATATTGTCTTTACTCTGAATTTATACCAGTGAGAGTGGTCTGTGATAAGTCTTGGTTTTCTGAGAGATCATTGCAAAGGAAATTGTGCCTTGTTCAAAATGAGACACTTCCACCTGGAGCACCTGCAGAATCAAACTATAAGAGAGAGCGTAACATTCTGCTTGCCTGCGAAGTGGTGATGTATGTATGGTTTTTTTAAGAGCAGATTTTTATTTTGTCTTTATATTATTCCACACTAAACAACTTTGTGAAATAGTCAAAGATATATTGATGCTAAAACTATCACCAAATATTGGTGGAGAAGGACACAAGGTGGATTTCCATCATTATTAATGGAGACTTCAGTGATGTCATTATCAACCACCTTTCATTAATTACTCACTTTCTCATATTTTCTTTTTCTGTATTCTACTTTTACCAATTACATTCTTCATTTTCCAAAAACCTCCCAGATTTTAAACCTGTGGTTTAATTTTCTTGTTCTTTAAAAAAAAATAATAATTCAACCTATTCTAAGAAGGCTTAGCAAACATGGTAAATCATTGATTTCTTGCAATAGATACTTAGCTGAAATTGTAATTACTATTGCCATTTTCCATTAGAAATGAGACATACGTAGCTACCATAGAAATCTTATTCTAAGTAATGTTTTATATATGGATTTGATTAGACCAATTATCTACATTTGCTCTCGAAGCAGTACTACAGTAAATGTAAATGAAAAAATTTTGGAAGCAGCTTCAGTAAAGAGTTTGATTAAAAATTAGAATATATTTTAATTAAATGTAACTAAATTGTGACTGTCAGATCTGCATAGCAGCTATCTATAAATAGGCTAACATGCTTTATAATTGCTATAAAAAATGCATTGATCTCCAACACCATAAAGACTCCCTGGAGTAGAGTCAACTCAGAGTATGAGAATAAGTATGCATTTCTGAGAATATATTTGCATTTGCCACAAATTCGTCTCCAGGAGATATAAATTCACCCTTATTTGTACATTAAGAAGGAATTATCACTTAGAGAAGGCATGTAAAAAGATTATTTTCAAAGTCTCATTGGAACAGCAAAATAAAGCTTAATTTTCAGTTATTCTGTGCACAAGATTAACAGTAATTTTGTTGTCTAATTTTTTTAGCTTGTAAAGAACTCTGTTGCAACCTGAGACACAGAATGCAGGAGCGATAACAAGTGTGTGTGTGTGTCTCTGAGTTTAGACTTTTGATTAGTAAGGCTGGATTCTGCCTTGCCTGAGCAACTGGGAATTCTACCCAGCCACCCGACTCTCAGCCACTCCTACAAACAGGAACAGAAAGCACTGTCTTTCCAGGCTCTTTGTAAAGGATTATGGACTCCTGGATCTTTCTAAAAGCAAACACAGTATTTCCCTCCCAATCTCACTCTGGCTTTTGTATTATCACTATCTGAGTCTGTATCTTCAAATGAGTGAGCATAAAGGCATTGTCCTACAGGCAGTTACATTTCTTTTGGAAGATTTGTATGAAAATGTAATTGTAACCATAAAAGTGATATATTAGCACTAAACTTTTATATTTCAGCTGATTACTCAAAAACAATTACATGGTATAATAAACTCTTACTTATTATTTCCAGGGTACAGCAAGCTTGATATGAATTTAAAAGGATGCCAGTTTAATTATCTACTTAACTAATTACAGTCATAGATTAACATGAACAATTGTTCTGGTGGCAATCTATTACACCAATGTATTCAATGTTATTAAAAAAAGAAGATTCCTCAAATGTAAAGGTTTATTAGTGCAAACTTTGTACTGTAGCTTGATATTAATTAATAGAGCTAACAGTATTGGATAACTTAAGTAATTTAATTACTTGTTTTTCATTCACATAATGATATTTCAATTACTCTACTAGAAAACTGTGAGAATAATCTCAGTAAACTAAAAATAGTGAAAATTATTCACAGACTAAGTACAGATGCTCTAAAAAGTGTTTTCCCTCTCCCAGTCACTTTCTATTAAATTATAAGACAGTTATACTAATCTATTCAGGTTAGTTTGATAGGGTAAAATGGTGATATTAAAACATCTTCAATCCACTCAATTCAGAAGAGATGAGAATAACTAGCTAAAGGACAGAAAAACACAAACCTTCAAATAACAAATAATTAATTCAGGGATTTTCAATTTTATGGTTTTCAGAACAGGAACGTTTGGAGTTGGGTACAGCTGAAAACAGGTTACAGTAGGCACAATCTCTGTACATTACAGAGTGTAGGAGTAAAAATATGGAGATTTCTTCTGAGACTGAAGAAAGAGGGCATTTAAAGGTAATATAAATTCTAAATACTTGCCATTCTGACTGCTTCCTTAACTCAGCAAGCTGATGGAGTCGCTTGAGTGCTTTTTCCTGTTTCTTCTCATCTTTCCATGACTTTGAAGCCACATTTCGAGCAAATTCCCTTTGTTTTAAATCTTTCAATCTCTGTGTGAAAAGAACAAAAGGAGAAGGGATTAAATATTTACACAGCATTTCTCTTACTCAATTTATTCGCTCTTGGTGAAGTTAGTATGCGAATAAAGAGTAAAAATATACTTAAAATGCTATCATTCTAAGAGATTGAAAATGCTGGTTTTGCCTAACAAAACACGACTGGGCCATCGCTATTTAGCCGATATTTAGCAGATGCATATGAATGACAGCTTTTCAGTTTTTTATAAATACACAAATCTTCTATAAAAATATAAATACACAAAACTAGATTGCATTTAATATAGTCCAAATTTTCCTATGTAATTCAGTCAGTTGGAATTTATTCCATATACTGGAGTAAAGCTGAATTTGTGTGTGTAATATATTTTATAGGTCTCTATACTTAGGCATGGTTCTATCTATGCTACTTTGTTGATTTCATAGCTTTTTAAGACTGCTTTTTTTTTTTTTTTTCTCAAAGGAGAGAATGACTGTCTGAAATATTTGATCAGGAACCTTGCTTATGGTTATTTTCACAATTACTTTTTGACTTCCTGAATATATGTAATTCAGGTAATTCCTGTTGGAGAGAGCAAAATTGATTGCTTTTATTATGAAGGAGAAGAAGACAGAAACCAAAAAGTTTTTCAAAAATATCCTCTGCAGAAAAAGTGGTGCTGTCTTGCCTTTAAGCTCATTGTATTCTCTAGGACTCAGCAGATCATGTCCATTCTTACAACTTCATGGCAGGTTTCATGGCAGAAGTACCTTCCTCCCTTTACCCACCTCACCAGTGCTGTGGTGTTTGGGAAAAGCAGGTTTACAAAGCAGAAGGGAGCTCTGGTGCATTCAGCCAGATGTCCAACCTGGAAACTTTGAGGACCAGGACTGAGAACTAAACCACTGCATCCAGTTGCCCCTTTGTCTGAAGGTGGTCCTGTGTTCTGCTGTGAGTCAGAACTGTCAACGCCAGGAAATGCTAAATTTTCTGTGGAGCTCAGAGGGTGTTTTTGCAAGCTAGACTTGAAGAAAGGCTTTGGTATCAGAGTAATTTTTAAACTGTTTTTCAGATGGCAGCATCTGTGCATATTTGCCTGTCCAACAGCACCTAAAGATCAACATCCTAACCAATGGCATAATCTCCTGCGATTGTTTCGCTATAGTACAGCCAAAAGTGCAACATGTATCAGAGAATAAATTGGAGGCTGAACCAGCACTTAGCAGCAAATATTGTTTTCTGCAGCCGAGGCACAGAGCTCTGCACAGGCCAGCAGGCATCTGCTTTTGAGAAACAGGGCTGAAGGCAGAGAGTCCTTAACATGTAGGGGTCAAGAAAATGACAAATGCATGAGAGAGAATCGCTTTCTGGAGAGAGCTCTAGCTTTCGTCAGTAGATGAAGACAAAGGGAATAGGCGAATACCACTGAGTGGTTCCTTAATACAATCTAAAAAGACAGCTAAAATTAAGTTATCTGGATACGGGCAATGACATAGTATAACAGAGAGGCATTAATGAACCCTTGATAGAAATATACAGAATGTCTGATTACATTCTGTGAAGTGTGTTGGAAAACTGTAGTGGATTATCTCCCATCACTATCGTATGAGCTGTCCTTCAAGTATGTGATTTTTTAAAAAGCCAGACAAAATCTGTGAGAGAAAAACATACAAATGCTGGGAGACCTAGAGTGGAGTTTTCTTGTTTGCTTTCAGCCTTCTGGACCCCAAGACATGTACCTCTGTGCCTGGTGAGGTAGGGAGAGCTGGGCTGCCCTCAAATCAGGTACTCCATGAGCTTAAGAGCTGGCTCTCAACCATGTGATGTCTCTGCACAGGCAAGCTCCCTTGAAGGAAGACGGGAAGGCCGGAAGGGCAGTTGCTCAGGAAACTAGTGCACCAGCAACCAGAAGAACTGTCCTACTGCCTGGTGCCTGTTGAAAGTTTAACAGCATTCATCAAAAATATTTACAGTCTGTCAAATCTGAATGTTACTCTGGAAAGTTTCTATCAGCTCCAACATCTACTATGTCACTGAATTAGATTCTGAAACAGGACAACTGCAGAGTCCTCTTTAAAGCACTTAGGCTTCAGTTCCTTGGAAAGAAATGATTGCTCCATGACATGTTTAGTTACATGCCCTCCCTCATGGTTTACTTGCCCCTTGCCAGGCCATTCATACAGTGCTCCACTCCCACAACCTCATTCCCTGTGATTTACAGTAAAATGGATTAGTAAGACAATGTTACTTTTGGTACAGGAAAAAAGATTTTTAAATAATATGTAAAAGCCAAAGCTGTACAAGAAATCAGAGAATCTTCCCAGAACAAATCCACACTTTCTGTCATCTAAGTAATATTTACAAGAGTGTGGATATTTAAGCAGAAAAGATGCTATCCTCCATAGAAAAACATCAGTAATCTTGAGTCTTATTAATATCTTCAGTTTGAAGAAAGGGCAAAGAAACACATTTGAGAAATATGCTTTAGTGATGCTTAGCTGTCTTGTGGGCTGTTCAGTATCACACATAAAGCATTCATGAGGTAAAACAGAAACAGTTTCTAGCTGCCAAAGAAACAAAGAATAATGTGAAAGCTAGTACTACGGAGTGCAGGTACTGCAAAGCAATGACATTTCACTTCTTTGACAGTTAGGATGGTAATCAACAAAGTAAATGGACCAACACTTAGAAGTTCTAGCAGTGTTTTGCTTGCTAATGGCACCAGCATGTGTCAAGGAAGCAGAGAAAAGAACAAAAAAAATGTAGGTAAACATAGCGGAGGACTTATCTTGGATGATATCCAAGAAATCAAAAATATCAAGTCTGAAGAGAGAAAGGCCTCTCCCTGCACAGCCCCTCATCAAAACAAGGAAAGGTGCACTGCCAGGGATCCAGTTAGGAATTGTAATGACATTTGTCAACTATGTTGGGTAGACCATGGGATTGCCTGCTGAACCTTCAAAGCTGTGGTTTTCTTCACTAATAACCTGTGTCAGACTCCTGACAGTCCCACAAGTATTTTCCAAATATGCTGTACAACAGCATGCAAGTGAGCGGGTACCTGAATGACAACTCTAAGATCACCAGGTGTTCTTGAAAATTAACATTGCTTTAAATGGCAATTGCCTTTTTCATGTAATCAGGTACTTAACTGGACATCCAAATGCAGGCATGTGTAATAATTTACGATTTACTAAATAGCAATCTTGTGTTTTGTCCTTCACCTGCTACAAATATCATTGCTATGGAGTTATATTTCATTTTTAGACTCGTGTTCTGTTCTGGGTTTTGTGCACATGTGCATGTGGACGTTGCCATATCTAAAAGTAACCTGTCTCTTTTTTAAAAACACCCATGCAGAATATTAAAGACTACAAAATAATATTCTTTCTGAAACTTATTTTCCTCTTGAACTCACCAGGAGATCCAAATGACTTAATGGAGCTGCATCTTCATTACCTACTTTTGTTAGACATGAAATGCCAGTGGCCAAGTACCTGAACTTTAGCAATTTCTTCCTATTTTTAATGTTGGGTTGATTTTTTTTAAATTTGTCACTTTATTGTGGCTGGTACTTGCTTTTCACTGACCTACAAGCACCTGTAGCATACTCAGTGCATTTACAGTATAGAAAATACCGTAAATTGAAAAATTGTAAATTTTCCAGAGTTATGATCCTGATTTCTATTCCTCCCTGTGCAGGTGAACATTTCTCTGGATTGATATCTGATCAAATTTAGATGTGTATAGTAGTTGCTTAGATTTCATTTAGAACCACTGGAAAGCATTAAGCACTTTCAGGAACCTAATTGCCTCTTCTTAAAGGATCTGTCTAAAGAGGGATAAAGTGAGATGTAAAAGTACCTCTTTCATTTCATTGCATATAGGAAGTATTAAAGGTGGCTATCTTAATTATTAAGGACTTCAACCACCCCAACACCTGCTGGAAAAGTAGCAAAATGCACTGTAGACAATCCAGGAGGCTCCTGGAGTGCACTAAGGATAACTTCTTAAGCCAGGTGATGGACAGCCCCACCAGAGAGGATGTGATACTGGACCTGTTGGTCATCAATGCAAGTAAGCTAATTGGTGATGTCAAGATTGGAGGCAGCTTCACCTGCAGTGAGGAATGGAGTGGACAGGCCTGAGGGATACAGGCCTCATGAAGAGTACAGTCAAGACCCTGAATTTTAGGAAAGCAAAATTCCAGGTCTTCAAGGAGTTAGTCAGTAAGACCCCCTGGAAACTGTCCTCAGGGACAAGGGAGCAGAAATGATCCAGAAGATCTTAAAGGACACTTTCTACAGGTATGTCATCCAGAAAAGGAACGTTAAAGAAAACATACCATCCTTGATGGACAAGACTGGCAAACTAGTAACATGGACAAGGAGAAGACTAAGGTACTCAACAACTTTTTTGCCTCAGTCATCAACTGGCAACCTCTTTTCCCACATCCCTAAGTTGGATAGACTGCAAGATGGGGACTTGAGGAGCAGAGTCCTTTTCACTGTAAGAGAAAAACAGGTTCATAACCACCTGATGAAACTGAATATTGCACCTATTTTTAAAAAGGGGAGGACCATGAGAACAACCATGAGCCTCAACTCTGTGCCACATCAAAAAAAAACACATGACCAGCAGGAAAGGGAAGTGATTCTGCCCCTCCAGTCCACTCTTGTTGAACCCCATCTGGAGTCCTGCCTCCAGCTCTGGAGTCCTCAGCATGGGAAAGACATGGATCTGTTCGACTGAGTCTGGGCAAATAACCGTTGCTGCAAGTATAGTGAGAAGAAAATCTTATTCACAACAGTATAACTGCATTGATGTAGATAGATAGTAAACTGCATAGATGTTAAAAAATTATCTATGCATTACATTATAAAATGGCAGAATTAAAGGATTTTTCCATTTACATTTAGAATTTTTTTTTTCCTCTGGAATTGATAGAGCATGCTCCAAAATACTCAATATCCTGTAATCCATTGCAGACCCAGATAAAAGTGTAGTAGCGTTCTTCAGTCAGTATTAGGCATATGTCTCCTCTCATATTTAGAGAGCCTTCTCTGAATCTAAGTCCATGAGCTAATGTGAGCTTTTGAGTGCCTGGTTGGTTTCAAAAATTGATTTCCACTTGACTGAAAAGCTCCTTAATTAAATTCTAAACAAATTCACCATAAAAGGGTTAAATGAGGAAAAAAGGCAATGTGAATTTCAGTAATTATTCTCTTGCCTCTAACCCTAATATTGGAACCAATTACATTATTTGTAAAATGAATTCACTCTGCAAACCTTCAAATGAGAATGACAGTTACTAGAGAACATGTTTAGACTTCATGTCTGAAGCTTATGGTGTCAGCTCTTGAAATGAAAGGGAGGAAACAGCAATGAAGGAATTTGCTTTTATTATGGTAAAATAAATCCTAAAAATAGATTGGAAAGACTATTACATACAGAAATCAACCAAGAGGTATGAAGCTTTTCATTTGTTTTCATTTTAATTTGTTTTACCCATAAATAGCTACAGATAACTTGGAAGTGTGTGATAGTAATAATTTTTTGCTAGTGGGAGTGAAAATGAAGACGGAAAGTAAATATCATGGGTCAGGGAATGAGATGATAACAGGAGAGGGGGAAAGTCAGCCCTCAGACATGCCCTAGAGAATCCAGTGAATGAGATGCTGATCACAAATCCAACCAGAAGGATAAGTTACAGATGGCTATTTGGAGAGCTTGTTTTCATATGTCTTCATGGAAAATTCTTCAAAATCTGTATGGAAAGACCATCTGATCTAGTGCAATGGGTCTTCATGCCAGAAAGTACCAAGACATACTAGTGCTTATCTGTGTCTTTTCTGGGCGAGCTTCTTACTGTTCAATCAGATCTGCACATACTCCTGCTAATTAATTAAGTAATTTTAGCCACTGTCGGATAAAAGTACATCCATTTGTACAGCTTATGAGAATATCCCAAGTAAAGTTAGAACACATGAGTTTCATGGAGGGCATTTCCATAGGGGAGTTAGCATTTTGTGGCAGCAACTCATTCGTCTGAAGGCCTGAGCTATTTGTGGATACAGCATATGCTCCACTTGACCACCCATTTTTATATCAGTTCTCATCATATGCTCCAACAAGCTGTCTGCACACTGTGTAATTTAATTAGACATATTCGGTGCCACTTCAGAATACAGAGTAATTCACCTAGTAGCAGCAACACATGATAAGAAACTTGGGACAGGGACTGTATTTTCACTGCATGGCTGTATATTACCTTGCTCATTGGGTTGTAGGGCGCTCTTTCTTAGCTAGATTAAAAACAATATCTCATATATTTTATTTCTTTTTCCTCTCATTTAAGCCGCTTTAAGAGAAGAAACTGGCATTACAGACCCTGTGCAAGACTAGCTCCTTTTAAAACTTTCTTGTAATCTTATTTTTTAAAAAAATAAGCATTTCCCCCATCTTTTTGAAGCCTGTCTCACCAGTTTGTTTTCTTTTGTTCCAGCTGTAGCATGCAGGATACAAAATTTCCTACATCTTAAGGTAAAGAGCAAGACTGAATTATCCAGGAATTCAACAATTCCAAAACCTGGCCTCAAACTTTCTTCAGTGACATCATCAGACTTGCCTGGTAACAAAATTATAGTAGAAGTATATAGATTTTACATGACACTTTCTATAGACAGATATCAGGATTATTATGAAACAGCTATCTTTAACATGATACCATTTTACAAAATAAAGAAATGAAGGCAAAGAGAGATGGAGTCACTTCTGAAAAGAGCAGGGAAGAAGCTGAATCAACGCTTGCAAATATATGTTTAATTACCACATCCAACACTAAGCCCATTGAAACAAAAGGAAAGATGCCAGATATCTGAACAAAGCCTAAATTTGCTTACTTGTATAATCAGTTGATTCTTCATAGTGTTGAGGGAACATTAATAGAGCATAAAGGATAAGCCCATTACAAGCTATTGCGCTATGTCCATAGGTTTACATAAAGGAAAGTTGAATCAGCAGACCACTACATGATTTTGAAGTGCTATACCAGAGAACAAATTCATCACTAAAAAGAGTCAAGAATTAATTGAGACAAATGTGCTATTGTTTATAGGTACCACTCACTGCAGTTCAGATAAAGAGGTATGGTCAGGGCAAATACTGGAAAACAATATGTGTATGAAGGATATTAAAGGCAGCTATAAGCAGAAACCTCATCAGATATCTCAAGGAAGTAAAATAATGCTTTTTCTAATAGGATGTAATTTCTATTCATAAAAAACATTTTGGGGTGGTTATTTATTTTTTATTTGTTCAAAATAAAAATATTCTTTCTCTTCTATTTGTTTAAAGTAGGTTGATCTATTCTGGAGTAGGAGAGTTCTAGTAGTAATACTATAACAAAATGCCTGCTCAAAGTAAAGAGGTTTAATAAATGGCATTTTCTTGTAGTTTTTGGCAGTAATAAAAGACCACAAAAGAATTTTGTAATCATCTGATCAAAATTTTTCATTAACACAAGACAGAGGACATCCTGATTTGCTATGTTTTAACAAATAAATTGATAAAATCAAGTTACTTTGACAAGATCTAGTTAACATAAAGAAATGCAATTAATCACATTATCATTCTTTAATACTTTATGGAGTCCTGTACCAGTCATGTCAGGATTTTTCCGGCCACTAATGTCAAGATGACAGATTTCCTTGTTTATTCTTTTTAATTCCCAGCATGGTATTATCTAGCTTCTGGCTTGATGAATTTTCCTCTAGTTAGTGCTCTGAGACTTACTAAAAATCAACATTAGTGATTAAGACAGTTCTTTTTCCTAATACTTAAATGATGGTCACCTGAAGCTGCTGATACAAAAATATTTCATTCTCAGTTATGTTGTTTAATATCCTTCTAAGCTATTTATAGACTGGTACTTTAAAATCATCATAAACATCATAGTAGTGACTAAATCATCTGTCTTTGCCCTAAGTGCAGAATGGAAATTTGTGTTGAATAGTCCTTTTTACATCACTGTTAACAAGTAATTAATTTCTTCTTTGGAGCAGAAGATTCTTTGTGTCCTCAGTACGCTTTCAGAAACCTTCTTGCCCTCAGCTCTGATGATTACAGATTTTCCTTTTGCCATTTTTACTTCATCACTTATTTCCAGTTTCTTCACTTCTGATTCATGATCTTTACCATCCATTTTTCCTTATTCTCTGTTATTATAAATTTAAGCCATAGAGATCTGACTTACCTTTTAAATGAGATTATCTGTTTATAACTTATTTGGTCTTTTTCGACTGTGGGATTTGGGTTCTTAGACCATCTGCCAAGTGGTTTTTAAAATTTCCTAGGTGTCTCTCACATCTTTCCAGTTGAATTCCTCCTCCCAGTCCATTTGGAAAGCTCATTTACCTCTTATGAAACTAGATTATTTAAAGAAGTATTGCTATTTATGCAAATATATGCAAATATTTTATTTGCATTTACTGAAAAAAAAAACATTTGTTTTTTAAAATTTCCTGTATGCATGTGTTGATCATCATAATGTTAATAACTTATAAACATCACCTTTTTAGATGTGGATGAAGTACTTTTGTGCTATTCTTAACAGAAGGGAAGCCCATGGAGGAAGGAAATTTGGATGGATAATCTGTTAATTTTAATTTCTTCATGCATGGAATTGGAATAGCACTTTATGTTCCAGTCTGTGGATCATTTACAGAAGGAGATGAACAGATGTCCCATTTTTTTAGCAGGGTAATTCACTCCTGTAATAACCTGGTTTAGCTTTTGATTGTCTGAGACAATTTTCTGAGAACACATGTCAGTAAGTTGTACTGATTTAAAAGTTTATTTTAATTATAATTATTTTTTTATTAAACTCTTTTCCAAATTTCTCTCACATTATTATTATGTGTTATCCATCTCTCTTCTGTCAGGTTCTCCCAGTTCAGCAGCATTTCCCTCCTAAATAACAAAAGCAATAAGGTTCTTCCTAGGCAAAGTCACTGTGTGTCGTGGACAAAGATGACCAAACTGTGCAGAGGAATGATGTCCTAATTTTCCAGTTTATAAAGTCAAAGATATTTTGGCCTATCTAGCACTTTTTTATTGCCACATGCTTAACATATTTGTCATTTGGACCCCTTGAACATACTGCTGTTGCAACCCACAGTGCCTAAGGCTTTTGCTAAGAACAGGAGCTACAAGTGAGCACATGGTCAACCATTCAGCCCACTGGAGCATAATATATCGCTGAGCTGCAACTTGACACCCTTCAATTGTGATTCCATAATTTAAAATTTTTGATACTGTTATAGAAATTGCTCCTTGGAAAGGGGGTGGAAATGAGCATGATACACTTTTATAAGAGAAATCCCAAACTATTTCTTTTATCCCCTTGTATGTTGTGAAGATATGGGAGGTAACATTTAATGTCCCTCTCTCCCCTCTTACCTGTACCATAGACTATCTCTGTATTCACACTTACATCAAATAATGCTATAAACACACATCTATTTTTTCACGTAGACATGGACATTTTTAATATAATATTAAGCTGATCTATCACTCAACTCTTCTGAAATACTTTATGTGACTTCTCAAATTCTTTGCCTGCCACTTGACACAAACAAACTTTTAAGCAAGCTTTGCTCTAATACTCCCCCTCAGGAAACTTTTATTCCTGTAAAATTTGAAGTTGGTCTTATATTTATACTGTGTCTTCTTATTCTAGTAATCCGTATTTTTTTACATACTTTTTTGAATTTTAATTATTTCTTGAAAAAAAAAAAAGTAAGATTGTGAGTTTATGTAGTCAAATGGAACAACAAGCCTCTTAAAATATGCAGCAACTCAGACACAATATGGTGATAGTGACTTTATATTCTTTGGACTAGGTGAGTTAAAATGATACTGTAAACACTGTTTGAATTTCTGAAAAATATTCCATTGTTTTTTCTGGTATTATTGATTTAGCTTTTGGAAAGATCTTGTGCAAAAATAGGTAAGGAATTATATATATAAAGTGTTCATTTCCTAGAAATAACAGAAAATAGTTATAACAAATTTTGTACACTTCTCCTGCGCTCCATGTTCTGGTTTATTAGTCTATGACTTGCTGTTTTGCATGTGTACAGGTCCAATTTATGATAATTTTCAAATTGCAGGCCAGAATCTTCATTTTCTTTTTAACAAAGTAAAAGAACATTATACTGTGCTAAATTTCAAATTGGGAAGGGAATCAGAATCTGACATAGGCTATTGAAAGCAACAATTACATCAATGAATTGAATGGTGTAACCCAGGCTTAAATCATATAAAAGTAATACAGAAATCAGAAAAGATGGTTATTAGGAGCTGATGAGAAGACTGAATTTTGCTTTGAAGTAAAGAGTAAGATGAGGTTAATCTGATTATTATGGGTTCCTTTTAAAAGGTAAAAATTACATTGAACCATTTAGGCAATATTTTTGTATACAAATATAGTTAGCTATCTGTTTTAATAAATTGTATTTTTTTACCTTGAAACATCATATTACTTTACCCAACAATATCTAATTATGTTTTGATATTCACAGAATCTAATTCTTATCTAGGACTGGATATACAAGGCAGGCTCAGAGTACTAACAATAGGTTATATAGCTTCTGCTGGATATCATTAATACCTTGTCGAATCCTATAGGTCCTAAATGGAAAGCGTAAATACAGAAAAATGGAACGTGACTGCACTCGTACCTTTAAACATCAGTATTTAAGTGTCTGTTTTGAAGGAAGCAGTGCTAAGAATCCATCAGCATGCTAAGGGCAGAGAAATGCTAAAATGCATAAAGAATCCTACATAAAGTATCCTACAATTCCTCTATACTTACTTCTTTGAAAAACCAGAATTTCTGCTCTGTAGGAAATTTTGACATTTGAGATTTCTTCTTAGTCTTACTAGGAGAAGTAACATTTAGAAAACGTACTAAAAAATGGAAATTTCAACTGCTTCCAAGTTATTTGATGTTGATACATCTAAATAGCAATAAAACATAATGCCTTAAAGTTGTAATTTTCATATGTTTTAAATCTCAATGGTAGTAAATGTAATGCATGCATAAGTTACAATTAATATTTTTTTAAATATTCTTAAATGCTTTACAATATTTTTTTAAAGTATTTTTTTAAAGTAACACTTTTTGAAGCAAATTACGATCCTTATGAACGATTTAAACCTGATTGAAACTAAATGATGTAAATCTTCTGAATGAAAAATAATTTTGATGTTCTCATATTCCTGCAAAACCATTCTACTCTAAAAATTTCCTGATAAAAAAGTGTTTTGTTGTAATTTTTTTTTGTTCACAAAGCATTTGTTTTTTATTGTCCCACCACTTGAGATAATATATTTATTTGGCATTCACTTGAATGTCATCTACTTTTCTCTGGAAATCCAAAGCAATTTCCCTTGCAGTGTAATCTGAGGAGGTGCTTAAAGATCCCTCATCTGGTGGAGCCTAATTATTATGAAATTGCAAAAATTGTTAAATGATAATTCATATGGGTTACCTCCTTTATTTTTCCTTTAGAAAATATATTAATCAATTCTTTTAACCAAGTAAGGATAACGCATGACTAATCTCATCATTTTTATTGCTGTCTTGGTGATGCACAGATATGTTTCTGTTTTGCTTTAAAATTATTTGTTTCTGCTATGAATGTCCCTTAAAGATGTACAAGGAATATTTTATGGTTCCTTGATCACAAACACAGTTGATTAGCATGACTTTAAAGCTCCATAGGAGTCAATTGCTCAGCTACATTCTTGCACATTAATTACTGCATGGAAATTACAGACAGGCAAAAATGAACACATGCAGATTTGAGAAAGCTGTTCATAGGGCCTGATATACTTTGAAGATGCCAATGGGATGAGAAAAATTATTATTTTTCCAGAGGAGGGAAAGATAGGAGCAAAGGAGCACTGTTCAAAAGTTATGCAGAAGCCGACAGAAATGTAATATTTGTGTGAACATTTGAGGGTATAAAACATTTTACTACCATAGCTAATTGCCCAGTACTTCCAAAAAGCTGACTATGGTGTAGAATTGCCCCAGCTAAGATATGTACAGATGTGTTGTTACCTGCACAACAGGTTCCTTAATCCGAATAGTGCTTTATTCTACAAGTCATTCCAGAAATATGAGTTACAGTAATCAAAGACAATCCAGTGTTTGGTCCCGATCACCTCACTATTTGAAGCAAGACTTGTAGAGCCTGACCTTAAGATGAAACAATTATTCAAGATCTACTGATTTAAGAACAAAACAAACAAACAAAAGTGCAATATGGCCTATAAGCAACATTGCCTAATGTTTGCCAGTCTTTTGAACGTGGCAAATGAAATGTAACGTACATCTGGGTTCAGTTTTGTCCAGTACTTATTAGTTCATGACAAACAGATATTTTTGCATGAATGGTAACCTTTTGCATAGAGTAGGTAGGAAACATACTATATATTCTGCTGCTTCTGCACTTATTACTGGCATGTGTAAAGTGGAAAAGGCATCTGAATACAAGCATTTAAAAATGGGACAGCAATGCCCAATGTAATTTATCTTGTTCATTAAATAATACAGGTACAACTGTAGCCTGATTGCCCTAAAGATTAACTGATAATGGGAATAATAATTTAAGGATAAAAATTTAGATCTCCATATCTATCATTTTCTTAGATAATATCCTATGCACTGCATTTCAGACCTGAGAACCAAAGAGGAATACGTTGATCTTAATTATCTCTTTTTACGCAGCATGAAAAAGAAGAATGACTGGATCAAATACACTATTTATTTGAACAGAATGTTTCAGAAAGTTTTTTGTTTCAAAATTTATTGAATTTACATTGTAATTGCTATTTTAAATCAGTCATAACAGAATGTTTTAATTAATTTGTTTTTGAGAAATTTGTCCTTATCCATATTTGAAATGGAAGGAAAGTTACCACACTTTTTGTCTAAATATAATTAAATAACAATTTGTTTATTCATGTTCCTGGCAGGGAATTATTGTACAAAATTAAACCCTAAACAGTATTTCATATTTTTCTGTGGTTTGGCATCATGGCATCATTTTTTTTTTTTTTTAATAAATCTAATCCTTCAGATTCCTAGTTTGAGTAAGTCATCCATTATACTGCATCATCCATTCTTCCTGATTGAAAAATTCATTGTAAAACTTTAGTAATTAGAAAGTGTACCTTCTGAGAAAAATGGAAAGGAAAATAACACAGGCATTAATGAAGAACACTTCTTCTAACTGATATTGTGGTTATTGCTGTGTCTTAAATGCCAAAATCTGGTGATACACTTATGTAATTACTTATGTAATGAAATGGTTAAGAAATATCTTACAGTCATTGGACCATCACTAACAACTATGAAATTAGGTGTCCCATGTTTTTTTTTCCAATTTAAAGAGGGTTAAATTGTTAATTGTTAATTTACATGTTAATTAGTGTTCATTCCAAAGAACACCTAATGTATTCCCATAGCATATAGCATTTAACAATTTAGCATTTTCAAGACATTAAATTTAAAATATCTGCATTATTTGCAATAAATTTTTTGAGGACTAATGACAAAGGAATCTCATTATTCTAAGCAACATGCAATTTAAAAAAGATGAATATTGCCAATTTATTTATCACTGAGTAATAAGAAAGGGGCAAAGCATTGGCAGGTCAGCAGGTCCAGCAGTTCTTAACAAAGCCCACTGACCTGCACAGTTTGGTAAAGTTTAAAATAAAGAATTGTTTCTGATGACATTTCTTTGCCATCTGTTGTCTCAAGACATGTCCAATCACCAGAGTGTGCTCAGTGGTATTTGATAATGTTGCTTCTGCTGCTCCAGAGCTATTTTGGTACATGCATTTGCTGTAGTGTGCAAGTGAAGCGTCTCTGCATAGCATATATATAAATACAAGCCTACCCTCATAACATTTAAGAACACTACATAACTTTATAAACTAAACATTAATTTTAAGATAATTTCAAATTGGGAAAAAAAGTGTTCTTAATACAGTGATGCAACAGAATTATCATATTATTTATATCCTACTTTTGCTCATACACTTTACACTGCTCCATTGCTTAAATGCTGATGTTATCCTGTAATGCTTTATGTTACCTTTATTTACATTACTTTCAGTGATATGACATAAACTGGCTGTCTGTTTCTCTGCACTGCTACCTCAGCATTTACAAGATGCTGGATTGCTGGTACTTTGAAGCACAGCAACTGTGATGCAAACATGGTTTTAGAAAGGCTGGATTTCTCTGTTTCTAAATAACAGAAGTGTTCAGGCCAAGAAAATTTTGGTCTTACATTATCTATCAGTGCTAAAAGAGCATCAGCATTATACTTTTAATTATTTGCTTGCTTTTCAGACCCCAGCCATTTATTATGCTGTGTAAGTTCCTTGTATGGTTTTCAATACAACATATTGTGCCAATATAATATCTGTGGAATTTTTGTTAACAAAATTAGAGTTGTGAAATATGATTTTCATATTGCTTATCTGGTTGATTTACTCAGTTTCTCAGTTCTGAGTGGAATGGCTTAGGCATTGGTGGCTCTAAGTGGCTGACATTGACGGTGTCCTCCTGTGCTTTCTCCTGGTATTTCCCCTTATTTATGAATTGAGTCTCTGGGTTCTTCCTCTTGTAACTCCTTTTTCTTCCTTTATTCTACACAAGTTTCATTGTTTTCTAATTTCAGAGTGATTCTTCCATGCCTTTCTGTTCTTGCAATTTCTGTCTCTCTCTGTCCATTACACCTATTCCCATAAGTATTTCCTAAACCCACGTCTCCTTCTGTTTCCCCTTCATTTCACATCAATTCTCTTGTAGCCAACAGCTTTACTCCCTGCCCAAGATGGATTAATTCCTCAAATACTGTCCATCTTCAGTACTGAGTCAGGGAGTTTTCCTTAAGGAAAATAACATGCAACCTGAGATTAAAGGTCTTATTAAAGAGCAGATACCTAAAAATATCAGATTAGGTTGTCCAAACAATATTGATTCTGGAAACTTAACACTTCCTTATTCTTGACTGCAAATACTATGTATTTTTACTGGAATTTACTAATCTTGGGTTCCAGCCCAATCTGAGAGTAACAGAAAACTAGGTATTAAAATACAAAATATTACAGCTAGTTCTGTATCTAACAATCCAGTAGAAGCCATTGTGTAATCTAGTTTCTAATCAAAACTAATTTAGGAACAAAAGGAATGAGTAAAAGGAGTTCAATCACAAGAACAAATTCTGAAAGAATGAGAACTTTTAAAGTTAATCATGGGAAAGGCAGTGGAAGAAAATGAAAACTATTCAGCAAGAAATTATCAAAAATCTGCTCTTCGGGAACAGTTACAGAGTAGAAGTAATTGTTGGGAGTATGAACAAGAATACACGCTGCAAAATCAGTTTATGATGAAAAGCTAAGATGGTGTGAAGCTATAACAGATATTGGAGAATGTAATAAATGGCATAAGCATGAGCAACAATAAGAAAATCAGTGGTTTCAGAATGAGCAAGAGAACAACGTGTCTTTAAGGCAAAAAGATACTGAAATGATAGGACAGACTATAGAAATTAATTCTTTGTTTTTAGCTTTGGTTTTCACATGAAAGAAAACAAGACTTATGCCAGAAATGTAGAGTATACTTTTTCCAAGGAGAGAGAAAGGTGTGCTTAAAAGTAATTGAATCTTTGAGTGTATTGTAGAATAGTGAATACTGTATTGTAGAATATTGTAGAATGCTGATGGCTGCAGACAGCATCACTCCCTGACTGAGAGCAAGAAATGCTGAAGTCATTTGACGTTCAGGTTATTTTCTGAGGACATAGAGAGCACAGGTCCCACATGCACAGCTTCACCCTAAAAAAGAAGGTAGTTCTTAAAGGACAGTGTCCTGACACAGAGCAGAAGCAGGGTCTGCAGGGAAGGAGATTAGCCTTATCCATGCTGGAGTATAAAAGGGATGTTGTCTCCCTCTGTATATTGAGGGGAAAAAACCAGAAACTATATAAACACACATAGTAATGGCCCTTCATGCTGTTGCAAAACATTGTTCAATTAGTGTATTCTTACAGCTAAATATATGATACTTTGTCCAGAAGATTTCTTCATGTTGCTGTGTTTGCCTAATTTCCCAGTTCCCAACATGAGATCACTCAGATATTGCCAAACCATTTTTTTTCCTCCAAATGAAAATTGTTTGGGTAATAGGAGAGGTGTATCTTAGAGCCAACATGCAGGACTTTTCCTCCAATAAATACAGAGATGCTGGAAAAAACACCCTAAAGGTGAATGAACAAAAAAAAAATCTCAGTACTACACTCATTCCTGGAGCTTTCTCTGTGTTCACTTATCTGTACATTTTCTAGTTGATAGAGGCAACACTAGCTAAAATGTAAGCATATTTGGTAGCTTTGATGTTTAACAAATACTAAATCTCTCCCTTAATTAGAGTTTAAATACACAAGCACCATAAAGGCTTAATGGTAAGTGCCCACAGCTGTACACACTAAATCAGACTTTCATGAAAAAAATATACCTGAGTGCTAGTACACATAGATTTAAATACTAAGATGTAGGTATGTGCACGTGAAAACTCCATTCTTCTACTTATACAAATACTGCCTGCTTCATGAACACTAAAATTTAGATATTTATTTTTCTTATGCAAGAATATTTTGTATTGAACTGTATGGTTAAATTTTGACAATAAAACTGAAAGACCTGCTTTGTCATTGTAAACCCCAAGATGGCAATACAGCCTTGTTTTTCTTTGCTGTTTATTTCTACTATTATCATAATGATCACAATTATTATATTGCAATATATGGAATGGATTTGTGATTTTCTCCTTTGCTGCCATCTAAAAGCCTTGCTGATTGCTAAGGATTATTTATACAAAAACTGAAAGCTCCAACTACTTTGGCATTAAGTGGATGGATGAATGCTATGCATGACCTGGAAGTATTAAAATATTCCATTTAATAACATTAACCAAATAAACATCTCTGCTAATATTTGGCTTCCTTTTATAGCTGTACATGACTTAACAGCTCTGTTAAAAAATTTATACTTCCATATTATTTTCAGTTTAGCATGTAACATACATTCACACAGATTTTATTTTCAGGCAACAGCCTGTATTGATTATCTACAAAATCTATGATTTCACACAAGGACTCTTACCCTTTTTAGTGTTCAGATAGTTTCAACAGTGCCAAAGTAAGAAGTTCTGATGTAGTTAATTTTTGGTACAGAGAACACGGGCAGCAAGTGATAGCAAGCATCATTCACATTGATGCTTGATGAGAGATACTGCAGAATTATCAAATGTGCTACTGCCTGGGACTGCTGCCCGGGACTTTATAAAATCATAGATTTCATAGCAAAGGAAAAAAAAAAATTTGATTTCAAGTAGGTTAGCTGGTGTGTGCTGGGCAGTGAGGCATGTATGCACAAGGCTGTTGATGTTGAAGAATTAGGTGCTCCCTGGAAAGCCACCTACAGTCCCTCCCCATTCTTCTTAAGTATCAGGCTTAACAACAGAGAGCTCAAGTAAAGCTGGGTGGGAGCACAGCCTTCCACTCCAACAGCTTTTCTTGTTTGCTTTATCCAACCTTGCACTGAAAGAAATTAATTTCCGTTAACAAGTAACATTAACAAAAAATTATTATAGGGCAATGCAGCAGGAAAGATGTTGTCAACATTAGTTAAGACTGATGCTGCTAAGACAACCAAAGAAATAAGAGCTATTTAATACTCAGGCAATATTAATCAAAAATATATAAATCAGATTAGACCCCTCCAAGGTCATTATAGTATTAGAAGATAATGAAGATGTAGGCACAAGAGCTCTTTGCTGTTCTGTCAAAGTTTTCTTTGTATGCATATGTGTGCATATATGTACACATATATATGTAGTATTTATATATATATGAGTATGAATATATGTAGTGTGCAGAGAGAGATGGAAAGTCTTTCTGAGTATACTGCTTTAGAGTAACCTAAAACAGCAGAAAGTCCAGATAAGCAAACAAGGTCAGATTGTCATCATAGTATTTTGCAGTCTTCTGAGGACAGGGAAGGCAATTCCTCTTATGTCAACTGCTAGATCCAAGAATCAGTACTTTTTCTTTCACAACTGGTTGAAATCATAGATAAGAAAATAGATGACAAAATTAATTTTATAAAACTGTAATATTTGGACATCAGGATCATAATTTGTTTTCTCTGGAAGAAAAACAAATGGCTTATGACAAAGTACTCAATGCAATATCCTTTTCTCTGCCTGTATATTTTGTCTCAACAGCATTACATTTAACACTAATTTCTAAGTAGAATCATTTGGATGGGAAATGACATGGAAGGACTACACTATATTGTTACTGAGATGTAAA
Source organism: Nycticryphes semicollaris (assembly GCA_013400055.1). Classification (NCBI taxonomy): domain Eukaryota; kingdom Metazoa; phylum Chordata; class Aves; order Charadriiformes; family Rostratulidae; genus Nycticryphes; species Nycticryphes semicollaris. Next base: position 131,440 of record VXBJ01003314.1, on the reverse strand, counting down.
ATTCCTCATTTTAATTTGGTCTCCCTTAGAAGAATGATTCTTAGAACATATCTTTATGGATGACTAAAGATACCCTCATATTTCTGCTGGGAAACAGAAACATATCGTAGGAGAAAGAAGCTTTTCTGGTGTCAACTATCCCACCCCTAAACAAGCATTTTGAAACTAAGCTAACTAGAACCACAGGAAACCATTAATTACCTTGTTTTCTTTGAAGATTATTCTGATAAAAGTAAGAATAAAGGCTCGTCTGTGATCAACTATAACAGTAAAGAACACGCTGCATCCGCGCCATTCCTAGAGGCAAACTAATGCTGTTCCCAGACTTGGCTGAGCAGTCAAGAAATAAGAGAGGAGAAGAAACTGAATTACCCTGTCACATCAGGAGGATAGCTAGCTAATCCTGTGCTTCTGAAATACATCTGAAAGGACAGGACGGGATGAGCTTGTACTGCCAGTTAATATTCTGTATGTGTTCTGCATCTCCATGCAGACTCTTAGCTCCCAGGACCATGTCTGCAGCTTTTAAAGCACTAAATTTACCTGGAAATTAAAGAGTTTTATTGCTTAAACACTCCCTTTTATAACAGAAAGCTGCCATAACCTCCCCTTGCCCAACAACCCATCTGTAGATGCTCTATCAAGCAGGCTAATTTATCTTGCATAAGCTGCTCTTTGCAGGGGGAGTGTGTGAAAAGGGAAGGGCACAAATGGATCTATTTGACTTCAGATGCATTTCTGACAAGTAAAAAAAAAAAAAGAGCTGAAGGGTGAAAAAAATTCTTTGTGCAGCACATGGGGATTTATAGGGATTAGAGTCACATGTTTAGGATTTGGAAAATAATTTGGTTTGTGTTATTATAATCATTTTTATGGATTAATTAATGGAATGGTGATATGAAGAATTGCTTTTGATTTAACACATAAATATATTAGCTGTATTTAGCTCTGTTTTGGGAATGACAGCTCAAAAGAGTCCCATTAGTACTCATGGACAGCTGACTCTGGGTTGTTTGAATTCATCAGGATGGTTCAGCAGGGTGGGTGGGCAGACACTAGTAAGTTTGCTGATGCGATGCTGTGATAGATGCATGCAGAAAATTCAGTCTGATTTACGTGCTGTATAATACTGCAAAAGGCAGTAAGATTGCTTGCAGTGAGAGTGAGGAGTTTTGTCTTTAGCACTGCTTGTTTTACTCAACTTTATTTCTAGTCCTTTGTCAGAAATATCTGAAACTTTGAAATGATTCATATGTTTGTAAGGTAGCTTCTGACACCCATGCACCTAGAAATGTGGTTACTCAGAAGGCGCTGATACCCTGGTAGCTTGAATGCACACAATACGTGACAACTTGAACTGTCTAATGTAAGCATTAGTAGAAACATGGGAAAAAAAGATACATCTATGGAACCTAGCTGCATATTCTAACTTCTTACGTGTTAGAATAGCAGATATGATCTGTCACATCAGAGGTTCAGAAATGCTTATTCCTGAACTTTTAAACCATTTTCTTTGAATTCTGAATTATGAAAATTAATTGCATTTTCCTTCCATAATTCCAACTGAAATATGGATTTTGCTAGAATTCAAGGAAAACTAGGATGCAAGATAGAAGGATAGTAGACATTTATGAGTAGAATATAGATATAGACCTGATAAAATACAAAACCAATGACAATTAGCATCTTCCCAAGAATCTAATATCTTCTTGTTCAAAAGTAGCTATTACTCTATATTATATTCTGCGTTCAAGGCAAGATGTATTCCATACTGAGAATTATCATACAACATAGATTTCAATTTCAGTAACATTTGTTTTTTTAAAAAAAAAAAAGCAACAGGCTTCTCTTCTGACCATGAAACAGCATGAGAAACTTGAAACATGCCTTCTGCGTCCGAAAGAGGAACCTGGATATTTCAGGAAGTGATCCTTCACCCTCTTTCTGGTTTATAAGTAATTCCACACAAATATAACAAATTCAGTGTGAATATTGTTACTGAGCACTTATCTAAAACCATAGATGGATATCTTTCAGTCAGAGGGCCTTAAAAGAATCACAGAATCTTAGTGGTTGAAAGGGACCTTTGAGATCATCGAGTCCAGCCACATTAAAAACAAAAAACCAAAAAAACAACACAAAAACAACAAACAAAAACAAACCCACACACAAAAACAAACAAACAAACAAAAAAGCCACCCACCAACTAAACCCCACACCCACAACCCCACGCACAACACCCCACCACAAACCAATAATCTTGGCCACTACAGCATGCCCTGAAGAGCCACGTCTACACGTTTATTAAATACCTCCAGGGATGTTGACTCCACCACTTCCCTGGGCAGGCTGTTCCAGTGCCTGACCACTCTTTCAGTAAAGTCATTCTTCCTAATATCTAATCTAAACCTCCCCTGCTGCAGCTTCATACCATTTCCTCTGGTCCTGTCGTTACTCCCTTGGGAGAAGAGGCCAATCCCTGCCTCTCTACAGTTTCCTTTCAGGTAGTTGTAGAGGGCAATAAGGTCTCCCCTCAGCCTCCTCTTCTCCAAACTAAACATGCCCAGTTCCCTCAGCCTCTCCTCGTACGACTTGTTCTCCAGACCCCTCACCAGCTTGGTGGCTCTCCTCTGGACACGCTCCAGCACTTCAATCTCCTTCCTGTAGTGAGGGGCCCAGAACTGAACACAGTACTCGAGGTGAGGCCTCACCAGTGCCGAGTACAGAGGCACGATGACTTCCCTACTCCTGCTGGCCACACTGTTCCTGATACAAGCCAGGATGCTGTTGGCCTTCTTGGCCACCTGGGCACACTGCTGGCTCATGTTTAGCCGGCTGTCCACTAACACTCCCAGGTCCTTTTCTGCCAGGCAGCTTTCCAGCCACTCTGCCCCAAGCCTGTAGCGCTGCCCGGGGTTGTTGTGACCAAAATGCAGGACCCGGCACTTGGCCTTATTAAACCTCATCCCATTGGCCTTGGCCCATTGATCCAACCTGTCCAGATCCCTCTGTAAAGCCTTCCGACCCTCAAGCAGATCAACGCTCCCACCTAGTTTGGTGTCATCTGCAAACTTACTGAGGGTGCATTCAATCCCCCTGTCCAGATCATCGATAAAGAAATTGTGGTGAAAGTTGGAACAATGAATATTTTATGTTTTATTTTAGTGAAAAATAGCATGTTAAAAATGAAAACATCAAATGATGAATTGTCTTCTACTTCAACAAATTTAGAAACTTCCCACAATCAATGAGGAAGGAAGATGGACTGTTGTAATATGCACAGAGATTTGTCAGGTTTACCTGCTTGTGAGCGTGGTCGTAAGAATTGATGTGGTTGTCAAATTCCTGGTGTTTGTGGTACTGCTTGTCACATAGTTCACAGTAGAAGTTAGCCTTCAGATCCTCCATAGCCTTGGCTGCAGCTTTCTCTTTCTCAGCATAGTCCTGCAAAGGCAGAAGTGAGGGGACGCACTTCACTAGAGATCATGAGCTTGTGCTTCAGAAGCTACTTTTGTCATCCACATTAAAAATGATATGGTGACTAGGACTGTTCAGTCATTGGGCTTTGTCTTGCACACACTAAGGAGGTTTCAGTCTTAAGCTGGATTTAATAAAACAGTTGTGTTTCATTAATAATTATTCTTACTACTTACTGTAGGTACTGCAGTAAGAAAAGTAGAGAGGAAATGTGTGCAGAGCAATACCATCAGGATAATGCCTGGCTCCTGGGCTAAGAGCAGAGCAATAAAGAATGTGTAAGCCGACAGGCTTAGTCTGTTAACGATTACAGCACTCCAACTCTGCACCAACATGTGTCTGTTCTTTCAGGTACTATTGCTCAGAAGAGAGAAACCAGTTTTAGTCTGATACTAAGGCAGATTTTCTTTTATGTTCTGCTTTCTACCTTGTATGAAACATTCAACAGGGCCAGGCGGCAGCTGGCTATAGCTGGCTGAAAATTCCCTGGAGCAGAGCCATCTCAGCAATAGCTTTTTCCATACCACCTTGTCCCTTCCCCTCATCTACATGAGGGGATGCACCATCCAGCCCACCCGAACTGAATGTAACTGTCACCCATCTGACACAGACTGCAATCACAAACAACAGCACCAGGTCGTGTCCAGGCTCAGGCAAACAAAGTTGAAAACAGGGAAAACACAATTAGTTCCTACATAGTACTCCTCCATGTCACCCTAGTTACTCAGGTGGGTGCTCTGGAGAGTCAAGTACTTTGATTTCAATATATAATATTAGGTAAAAAAAGAGAAAACTTAAAACATAGGAGCCAAAGTTACTGAGCTTAAATAATGCACTTAAGGTGGCCTTTGCCAACCTTATTTCTTTTACAAGTCGTTATTTATATTGCTATTGTTGCAACAGTTGCTTAAAAGTTTTTAGAGTTTAGAGAGCAAACTTATGACATGGAAAACATGCCCAAAAAGGTTGGTAAAGGTGATTCACTTTATATTCATATTGACAAGTTCATATTACTTGAGTGCATGTAATATATTGCCAGAGATTGCAGTAATTCATCATTTAGTGTACCAGTTCACTCACCTGAAGAAATGTGTACTTTTGCCACTACGCTTTCCATGATACACAGTCAGTGTTGTCTGCTGTCTACATGCTTTGACCAATTTTTTGTGTGACAAACTCAGAGTACACCAAACCCTGGACATAATGCACATCTGGGACACCCTGCTCTTAGCACATCATACTGCCCAACATTGCTCCAGGGACCATGCCAGGGTTGATGCAAGCCTTAGGGCACTGCAGCTCAATATGAATGCAGATTTCAAGCTTTTCTGAGGGAGAAGGACTTTCTTAATAAGTGTCACATATTTTGAATCTGAGATGTGACCAAGCAGCAGGGATGCTGGTTGTCAATGTGACACACCGAGCTTTGGATGACTCTGTACTGTGAGTACTTCTGCTTTGCCTGGTCTTTATGCCATCAGGCTGGTGACAGTATGTCTTTCTCACACAGTAGTCTAGAGGCTGCTACTGTTAGTGAAATTAACTTCACCTGAACTAAAAGTTAGGTGTATGGTCTGAGGCAACATCCTAATTTTCTTCTGTAACAAACAGAAAAATTATAGCCTCTGCTGAATAATGGTTAATCCCATCTATTTAAAAAAACAATTTTAGGATGAGATGAAACTCTCCAGAGGTGCTGTCTCTCTATATTGACCACTGAAAGGCTCTAAATTACTAACTTGGTCTACAACACAGGATTGATGAACACAGGCATAATAAATTCTAGATTGTATTTCTTTATATTCAGTTCTAATTCCCCTTATGAAACTTGCATGAACTGACCTGCTTGAAGACAGGAAGTCAAAGGAGAATTTCATGCCTGGAATTTTGATTTTACATTGTATAGATGATGCCAATGAAATGTCAGTCACTCCCACAGTGCAAATGTCCAATCACTTTCCTGCATGTATATGGCTTTGGTGAGTTAGTGCCCTGTCATATACTCAGATTGTCCAATTGTGAAAACAGGTAGCCCGAGCTAGCAATTCTATACCTGAGAGGCTGCTCAGTAATGGTATTTAATACTTGATTGTATCAGGGGGAAATATTCTCACAATCAAATAGTTAAAAAGGTTTCATGAGTTATTTTATTCTACAAAGCCCATTAAAAAGTGATACTTTTCAGCTTATGCTTCAGAACCATTGTTTTGTTAGCATTAATTATTCACTGGGCCTTTGGTATAATTAAAATGCATAAATTAGAACGTGGATGCAATAGCATTAGTTATGCACTGATGTCTTCCCTGGAAGTCAGGTGTTGGGGGCAATACGTTTTCATTCTAACCTGGTAAAAATGTAAGTTTTACACTCACTGGCAGCCAGCCAGCCAAAGCTTAATAGGTTTTTTAGGTGGTCTGTGTTTTTTTTTTTTAAGCCAGAACTGTCAATCAAATGTTTATAGCCTGCTCCGTTTTTGCTTCTGTTGAAGCCTAATTTCTTGCAGTGAACACACCACATTATTCTCTGTGAAGCACAACTGAAACTGCTGCTTGTGAGCATTTCAAACTGCTAACTTTATCTTTCTCAGCAGAAATTAATATAGTTCCCTTACTATAAAGATGTTTTAAAATAGCAACAAGACAGCTCCCAGGTGCATCCTAAGATAATCACAACTACCTCCATTCCCTTATTGCTTAATTACCCTTGTCTACCATGGCAAAAGATATAATTTCCTGCTTGCGTATCGATCAGGTGCAGGGAAATTGAATGCTACATCACATACTTTAGAAAGGTCATGGATTTTTCTTTCTCTACAAAGGCATAAGAACTTCTAGCACTGCAGTAAATTGTGCATAGTCAATAAATTTTCACATCCAGACTGCTAGTGTCTACTCCCTAGGACTATAGAGACCACTGGTCAATTCTGGCATAATAAATGCATCATGTGAAAGTAAATCTGTAGAATTGCATATTCATGTGATCATGAATGCCTACTACACCAATGAAGACACAGGAAAGCATGAAAGATGCACCAATGTATTTTGAACTGGGGACCACCAATGGAAATGAATATGTGTGCCACAGTCTCATAAACTTTATTCTGGATCATGCACCACTTACTAATGCCATATAGCCTGGGTAAAAGTGTATAGTTACAACATAAGTTAGCAGTTCTTTCTTTGAGCTATGGCCAACGGTAAGTCCAAGGTGATGTTGGGGATGAGGCAGTGGTCATAGGTAAGAACTCCTACAAACTGTGGGCTACCCACTTTCTATGTTGTTGGATGCATATAGTATACTGTGTAAGGATAAATGAGTGCAGAATATACTTGAAAGTATTTATTTCCTAGAAGCCTGCAAAATGGTTCCATATTATAGATTGTAATTACATTCACATCAATTTGGCCTACAGAGGCACGTAACTGTAATAATTGTTTATATATTAGATTAATTTAAAAAGAATGCTTCTATTGTGCATTAGGCTGGAAGGGCTTTCACTTAGCAGCTACTTTTGTAGTATGCTTCTTACTGAGAAAATGCAGTTAATAGAATCTGACATATCATTTTCTAATACAGAGAAAATCAATGAAAAATCCCATATAACTGAGTTTTCTAGAATGTTGCCACTGACACTTAGTCAATTAGAAATAATTTATTCAATCCAGAGTCTGTAAGAGACATTTAATAGACTGCCTGGCCATTAAAGTAAGCTGATCTAGACAAAACAATACCACATTGCCTGCCTCAATAACTGATAAATATATCTGTTATGTTCAAATGGATTAAGGTGAAAAGTAGGTCACTTGCCACAGTAAAACTTTCAGAGACAGTTTTCTATAAACCCCTGGATTTCTACAAATATAGTAGGTAAATGCATAGTACTTGTAAATAGAAAATGAGAAAAATATATCATTAGCCCACTTTTGGTCAACTATTTCTAAACTGGAAGGCTAAATTTGAGATAGAATAGATAGCTCACATTAATGCAGAGCTCAGTAAGTGGCAGACTGCTCCCTCTTTGGGGACATAATCAATCAGAGTTGTTAGAGTTTGATAACAAATAAAATTCTGTGAACCGTATTAGATATGAGTGCAAGTATTAAATAATGTTGCAAGGGACGAGGTGCCTCTTGGAGATTCTTAGACTAGAGGTTAGAGTAGTAGGATGAATATAAGCATATGAATAAGATACAGAATTATATTATTAATCTAAGAATTTTAAGTACATTTTTATTACTGACTTAGATGGCAAAATGGACTGTGATTATGTATGAAACCTATGAAGGAGATTAATTAACAGAACAGCGCATACAAATGCTTTAGGGACCAGGATCAAGATTCAAAATTACTGTAATAATCTTGAGAAATGGTCTGAAATCTGCAAGATAAAATTTGATAAGTTGTATGTCAAGTGTTGGACTCTGGAGGGGGAAATCACATTCACCGATACTAGATTGTGAATAGCTGAATGAACACAAATGCAAAGGAAAAGAAAAAAATGAAAGCCATCAATAAAAGTCAAGGCAAATCACATTCTATCATATTAATAGTAGTTAATAAGTAAGATGCTGAAGGTAATGATTGTACTTGATTCAGTACTGGTGAAATGTCAGCTGTAAAATACTATTGGATACATCTACACCAGCAAATAACTTGGTTCCTAGAACCTGGCCCTCCATCATCTCCCCACCATGTGTGACAGTTCATTCTCAGGCTTGCATTCCACAGTAAACTTGCTAGTTCCCTTAGAGATAAAAGAGGGTGCAGTTCTAGAATACCATTCCATTCAGGGACCACACTCTACGGGCAACAAGGATAAGACTTCACCAAGTTCTCCATACTCTGTATGAAGAGCTCCGTGCCTTTTGACAAACCTTAAATGGCATGCTCCCAGGCATCCCCACCTCATGGCCTTCCCCAAGGCAAGCAACACTTGCACGCCATAAAAACACATGCAGCATCATGCCACAAAATACCTGCCCAGGCAGTGTTTTAACATAGCCCTCAGACTTATTCAGACAGATTGAAATATAAAAATATAACAATTATACCTAAGTGTGCCAAACAGATCTAAGGAGACTTGGGCCAAGTATGAACATAGCCTGCTTGCCTTGGGATGCAGTGTGGTTCAAATTCTTTCCAATATCACTACACCTGAGACACTAAATCTTCTTGTTGGGGCAGATCAAAGTATTGATGTAGCTTTTGAGGCAATTTTGATCTCTACAATTTGAGAAAAATAATAGACATACTTCTGTGAGACTTGAGCAGGACAGGCTTAAAAGTGAGTACGTTTAAATTAAGCAAACTAGGTTCATTCAATCTGTAATTCTTCTTTTCATTGGATCATTCATGGAAACACTTGTAAATAATAGTTTTTGAGAGAAATCTGTGCCTGGGCTAGTACATCCTGGGTGGCCAGGATTTGCACTTGGATGAGTAGAGAAAGCAATCATAGAATTTTCTTTTTGGGCACTCACTTCTTCCTTATTCACTATTCCTTAAGAAGACTGCACATAAGTTTTAAGCCCTTATGTCTTTTCTTCTGCAGCTTCAGGAAAATAGATTTTAAAAGAGCTCTAAAACTCAATAGACAGGCGATAGAATGTAGGAATTAATCAAGGAACCTGTATGCAATGTGAAACTTGAGAACCATGCCTGAGAATAAGCCTGCTGTTTCACCTAAAGAATTTGTTAGGAAAGTTTAGTAGTGGAGACAGGTTGCCCAGAGAAGTTGTGGATGCCTCACCCCTGGAAGTGTTCAGGACCAGGCTCAATGGGGCTTTGAGCAACCTAGTCTAGTGGGAGGTATGACAGGGGGGCTGGAACCTGATGATCTTTAAGGTCCCTTCCAACTCTAACCGTTCTATGATTCTATGATTTTCTGAAAATGTGATCGAGAGTTGACTTGAAAATAGAATTAGGTAGGTAACTGAAAGTTAAGTATAAAATTTTATGTTCAGTTTAATTTTAAAAGAAATATGTAATAAAGTGAATTTGAGAGTTTGGATCTTTTTTAGTTGCAAAGGGATATATTTAAAGAACTTCAAGGCAGTAACTAGCAAAACGTAATTTATTTAAGTGAACAGAACTGCCTGAAATGGCGTACACTGCACATGTAAGTGTTCTAGGATAACCAGCTCAAAGAGGATATTAAAACTAGAATGGCAATAACATAAGTAGGAAAGAAAGCTAAATTACCAGTTTCAGAAAATGGAAGGATAAAGTGGAGATCAGTGATGAGTGTGTCCCTCGGGGATCTGTATTGGAACTGGTACTCTTCAATATCTTCATTGGTGACATAGTGGGATTGAGTGCACCCTCATCATGTTTACATATGACACTAAGCTGAGTGGTACAGCTGACATGCCTTAGGGACGGGATGACATCCAGAGAGAGACCTGGACAAGCTTAAGTGAGCCTGTGTGAGCCTCATGAGGTTCAACAAGGCCAAGTGCAAGGTCCTGCACCTGGCTTGGGACAACCACCAGTAGAAACAGAAGATGATGAATGATCTTCTCCCACATATCAATCAGCTAGTGAGATGCAGATGTAAAAAAAATAAGTATTTGAATCCAGCAAATGCAGAATTTTCAAAAGAGATAGGGAAATAAACTCATGTGTAAAGACCAAATCGTACAAAACCTTCACTACATTTAGGCAGGAATCCAGAAGGCTTCTCATTATGAGAGAAACAGTGAAGGAGGAGGTGTAATTTTAAGATGGGACATGGTACGTTTATGAAGAAAAATATATGATGTGGCTTGGTTGGTTATCAAAAATAAATTTGATTTTAAGATTTAGGAAAATCTACAGTTATACTAAGACTGTGTAATGGCATGTGATGCTGCCTGATTTTTCTCTCTGAGCTGCAGTTTTAATCTATGCCCTTTATTAGTGCTAAAATTAGGATTTGACTTATTTTTTTGAAAGAATTTTCTAGGTATGAAGTAATTAAACAACTCTTTACAAATACTAACTCTGCCATTAAAGGAAAGTAAATAGAAATTGTTGTCATTCTGTAACTAGAGCAACAACCCCAAAAAGATGAAGTGATGTGACTCAAGGACAAACTTGGAACACAAAAGTTATCAGAACTGTCAGGGTTGTGGCATGGTTGGAAGAGGCTGAAATGATTTCTGGGATAATGATGGAACTGAATGTGGTTTTATTACTGTTAGCATTATATCCTAGGCACTTAAAAGCAAATTCTAAGAGACTCATGGGTGAGACACATGGGTAAGACTCAAAAGATAAAAAAATATAGAGGATCTCAGAATGTTTCCAGCTACTCTGCATATCTCATGACTGGTCTGACTGTTGTAGATCTAGAGTCTCTACTTCAATGGCTTCAATGAAATTGTATTTCTATATGGCAGTCTTAAAATGTATATAGAATAGAAATATTTTTTCTAAGTTGAGCAGAAGGACTGTTCCTGTTACACAGAACAAGAAAAAAATACATCACTCACTTTTTCCTTATAGTTCTCTATCTCTCTGCACAAATGTGAGTCCTTTATCTATCCTCTTCTCAAGTGATCATTTCTTTTCCCTCTTTTCTGATGAGTAAGGTATTATCAATTAATCTGAAGAGCTAGTCCTCCATTTATCTCTTACCATTTTCATTTTACCCATTGCAATTTTTAGAGTACAATGCATGTTCCAGCACTGCATTTAATAGATTGTATGATGTTATATTCCTTTGTCTGACACCTCTTTTCAGATGAAAACTACTTGACATAATTTAAGATCTTTGTACATTTTGACCTAAAATCTTCTTCTGCAGAACACAATAGAATTTAACTTACATGCAATGTCTTTCATATTTGAGTTAACTAAAAGCACTGTAACAGTGATGATATTAATCATGCAGTAACTATGTAGGAAAATGCAGTATTTGTTATGAACAGAATACTTATCATACAACTTATTCATGGCTATCAGAACCTTTTTTTTATTAAGTGCTTTTTGCAGAAAATACAGGCTAATCATATTCGAAAGCTTTGTATAGTTTTTAATACCAATAACATTAAACATTTATATCCTTTCTCTTTTAATATTGATTCATTCTTTGCAGATATAATATTACAGCCAGTTCATGTAGACTAATTCAATATCATGAATGATGCAATATAATGTCTAATATCAGTGGGTTTCTATTGATCATAGCAACAGAAAAGAATTGTTAATTTTATGATAAAATATTAATAATTTTTTAGTAAATCCAGATTGGTCAATTTATTTTCTTGTATTATGTATATTTGCTATCTACTTCAGAAAATATGTCTTATAGGGTAAGCATTAATCATGCATTTGAATTATAGCTGTACAGTCCACCTTCTCCTAAAATTTCCACATAAAACACTGCCTCATCATTACATGCATTTTTTGTGTGTGGTATCTGATTGGACTTACAGGTGATCTTGCATGTCTTTGTGGCTTTTTTTACTTCCCTCCTGATTTTGTTTTCCAGCCCCGCCCCCAGCCCCTGCTTTGCTTCAACTTATAACCTATGGGAGAGACAGAACCTGCCAGTTTCTGTGTTTACCAGACAGTATAGTCAGTAGTGATGTTAATTCGTCAGCTGCAAGTCTGCAATGTGTTTGATTACTTATTCATAGAAAAGAAAGAAATTTTAGTCAGAATATATTATTGGTGCAAATTCATGGCCCTTGTGAGAGTGTGGAGAAACTCCCACAATCATGATTGGTTGGGACGCCTTGGTTCCACTTTCCAACTCCTCTTGCTGTTCTCTCATTCAGGGTGACGACATAGGAAAAAGAGCATGAAAAGCTATCTAAAAATGTTTGCCTAAAATGCTCCCCTCCGTCCTCACCTCTTGGTGAGGTCCCTCCCCAAAAACTGAGTAACAACAAGCCAGAGACCCATCCACCTCCATCTCCAACTCAAGGTCTAACACAGTCCAGCATTGTTGGAGTCAATAGAAGTTTTGCTATGGATTCTATTGGGAGCATAAGATCGAGCTATAACAAACATAATAGGTAGATAAACAAAATACAAACAAAAAAGAGAAGATAAAATTTACATACAGGGGGATTTCCTGAGATTAAAATTACCAAAAGGGAAGGTAAGCATATTCTTGCAGAGGCAAATTTGAAAAAAAACTCCAAGATATGGAAAAGGAAAATAATACCTGCTTAGAATCAAACTGCTGTGATATTTTGTAGTAACGGACTAATATGATACCAAATAGACAGCAAGCATCCATTGCACTCTTGAATTCACCATATATGACTGTTGGTATTAGGAACAACATTGTGGAATGAAACATGCAATTTAAAATAAATAGGTCAGTGTTTGGGACTCAAAAGATCATTAATAGATAAATATACATATATAATTTGTACAAATACAAAAGGAGAGTTCTCAGCTCCCAGAGTATCATCATTAAATTTCCTGCCTTACTGTGTCACATTTCTTAAGAGTGAGTCTTCTCAAAAAACAATTGAATTTATACCAGTTATAGACTTGCTTAATTCTTTATTTTTGAACAGTGATTCTGCACTGAATGTTATGTAAGTTAACTGAAGTACTTCATAACTCTGATTATAAATCACCTGCTAGCACAACCATGTATTATGAAACCATGCACAATCTTATAAGTTAACAGATTTGATGGTGCATTTCCTTAATGAATATGAGTACAAGCGTGTGAGCTCTCTATCTCTTGATCTAATTAGAACAGATGATTCAATGAATTGATGATGAGACATTTCCTCTGAGTATTTAAAACCTCCCTACTAAACTGCCTGTTCTTCAGTACAACAAACAAAAAAACTGCTTATAACATCACTGGCTTGCCGCTGGCCTCACTAGAATAATATTTGGTTATCTAACTGTATATGTGAAAGCAGAAGCAAATGAATAGTAATTATCATCTGAACAATGCTCTTGGTCATGTGGTTTAGTTTTGTGCAGTTGTGCAAAGATCAGGGAACTGACTAGTTATCAATGATCCTTATGGATCCCTTGCAAATTACTTTATTCAGAAATTATGATTCTGCCCAAAATTCATCATATATCAAAAAAGAAAATCTTTTGTTATTTACACTAATTGCTCACTAAGACATTTACATAATAGCGGTAGAGCATCATGGTAAGGCTTGCAATTTTCTTAGATACTGAAGAAGAGCACTTAAATGGGGCTCACTTTCTGCAGTCCACAAAATGTAAGAGACACAGACATGTTAGAAGCATGACAGGAGCACTATGAGTGTGTGCGCACACCCACCCTTAGATTTTCTTAGGGATGCATTCAGAGTTGGTTTCCCTTTCACACCAGCAACAGCTGCATGGAACACTGGTGTTTACGTTACATTTTGCCTTAGGAAATTATCTTCTTCTTAATGATTTCATGCGTGGTCATTCATCTAGGTTCAGAGTTGTGCCTTGCGACAGTTTGGTGAGCATTGTGGAACAGACAGGATAAAATATGATTTGGTATTTTTTTGAAGGCAAATATTGCAACTCAGATAAAAAGATACAGTTAGGAAATACTGGAAGTTTTGCAAACTTTCGTGGCTCAAAACTGGGCAATCTAATCTGCATGACAACAAATAAATACTTCAGTGCCTCTACATGTGCTCCGATTCAAGTATTTTCAGTATTTTCTAATATTGTAGAGGAACAAACAATAGCATTCACTATGCATTATCATGTATTTTATGCTAAACACAACATAGATAGTCTTATGTACAGCACAGGCAGTCGTATTTTGAAAAATGTAACACAGAAGTATTCAGTTTATTGATTCTGTCTCTTCATTAGTTGTTATCTCATCTGTCTTCTTTCTTGGCTTCATAAGCAGTGATGCAGATAAAGACACATAGCTGGAAACATTCAGAGTAACTCTGACCAAATCCCACACAGCAGAAGAGCTATTGCCAGTCTTTTTTTTTTTTCCTTCTTCAATAAGATAATTTTTTAATTGTAACCTTTGGAACAAGCTGATCTTCATGTAATTGTGCAATGGAAAATAGAGTCGGCCCTTAAAAATATGCTGCATATACACAAAGTTATCTCAGTTCAAGAGGGCTGTGCTAAGTACTAGTTTGAGAGAACTGTGAAGTATTAAGAAAGAATAAAAATTAAGGTACAGTAGTAAGGAAGTGCTCTAGAGAAGCATCTGAAGAAGGACTTCCCCAGTCAAAATGTAGTGGCAGAGTATTCCTGTCTTGAGTGAAAAATTAAACCTCATGAGAAAGGCAGAACATCCCCTGCTTGAAAGTGCCAGGATCACAAAGGTTTAAATTAAAAAGCATAAAAACATTCAGAGGTTTAATGAAATGACTGAGTCAGTAACAGTCCATTTCTTTGGTCCTTCTGGCACAATTCATTTACTCCCTTTTTTAAACTAGATTATTTGCATTCTTTGCAGATTCAGGAATTGTCTGGCTATTTTATCATTGAATTACATTATATTTCCTAACTTTACCTTTTTTTTCCCCCTGATGTCCCCAGTAGAACTTTTTACATTGAATTTTTTTTCTTTCCTTTTGGTATTCCTTTGTGGTATTTTACATAATCTTTCTAATGTTATACACACGCACATATGAATGTTACTAGAAATGAGTCTTAGACCCATCAAATTAGCACAGCTAATGAGTAATCATGAAATCTAGCTAGAACTGTATTTGCCATAGATCACAGCAAGGCTCAGACAAAAGGTTTATTGGTGTTTAATGCCTTTTGGGGAATTAGTTTTGCAAACGCTGAGGCCAGTGTTAACTCACAGGTTGCAAGCTTGGATTCTTAATTTATGTCTACAGAAGCCATGGGACAAAGACATCTTCAGCTTCTCTGACTGTGTTTGAGTCAGTGGAACAGAATGCTAGCTTTTGATCAAAAGTTCTAGTCAGGAGAAATTACTTTTATTCAGATGGCAGTCATATAAAGTTAGAGAGCATTAGAGATAATGTCTAGTATTGATCTGACCTTTATTTTCTTAACATTTTGCATTTTCATTCACCTCTGTTTGCATTGTCCACCACTGTGTACGAAAAAAAGAGAAACCCTTTTGGAACTCATCTGAGCAACGTATTTAATGTTATTTGAGTGAGAAGAGAATTTTTTAAAAAAAAACATACTTTTTTCTTACTATTATAAAATAAAATTGTTAAGGTCTCTTTGAGCAGTCTCACAGTCAAGGTGGCTAAGACTCCAGTGGTCTTTGTTGGCTTCCTAAAGAGTAATGCACATGAAATTGATTTTATCTAGGCTATTGTACATAGTAACTGAAAATTGCCTACCTAAAGTGCATTTACTATATTCATTTCTGCTATGTATTTCTGCTATGTATTGCAGGTATGCTGTGTGATTATACAGCCATTGAACTTTGGCATCCCCAAAACAGTCCAACAGACCTTTATAAAATACCCAAAGAAACTATAATTTGTTAAGAGCCCATTCTCTTCTTTTAACAAAATACCCTGTCTACAGTGTAGCTACAGTTTATCATTCCAGAGAAAAATTTCTCTTTCTAATACCATTTACTTTACTGTGATAGCACTGTCATGGTTTAGAAGGATTGGCCAGTCAGGAGCTCCTCCCTCCCCCCTCTCCAAAGACAGGAGAGGAAGAGATAAAGAAATTCATGAGTTTAGAAAAAGGACTAAACTACTTAATGAAAATATTAATAGATATTGAAATAATGAAATAATACATAATAACAAGAAAGTAATAATAATAATAGTAAGTATACAGTATATATAAAACTGAATCAAGCTCCCAGGATGACAATCACTTCACCAGCAGGCACAGGGAAAAGTCCCAGACTGGACTCAGCAACAGACAGGAGCTGGATTCCAAAGCTGGAGTCAGGAATGCTTGGATTGAGGTCAAAGGCTAGNCCAAAGACAGGAGAGGAAGAGATAAAGAAATTCATGAGTTTAGAAAAAGGACTAAACTACTTAATGAAAATATTAATAGATATTGAAATAATGAAATAATACATAATAACAAGAAAGTAATAATAATAATAGTAAGTATACAGTATATATAAAACTGAATCAAGCTCCCAGGATGACAATCACTTCACCAGCAGGCACAGGGAAAAGTCCCAGACTGGACTCAGCAACAGACAGGAGCTGGATTCCAAAGCTGGAGTCAGGAATGCTTGGATTGAGGTCAAAGGCTAGCAGACAGGGTGCTCCTCAGACATTGGTCATTGAAGAAAGAGTTGACCCTTTGATCCCTCAGCTTTTATACTGACCGTTATGCAGATGGGATTGGAATACCTTATTGGTATAAGCAAGGGCCTCTCTGCATACCATTCCTTGGTATAATCAGGTCATATCACTGTAAGAGTGAGTAGTTGCTGAACAATATGTCATTAATTTCAGAGTTTAGTTAGTTACAAGAGGCCCAGCTAAAAAGTAAAATTACAGAAAATTGATTCTGTTTTACCTCAAACCAGGACAAGCACATTACAAACCCCTTCTCCCCCTGTATTAACAGGAAGAGTTCTGGATTTTATTGCTTTATGGTAAAAAAAAACTCGCAGAAGTAGGTTTTCACATTATTTGAACAGTGATAAAGGTCACAGTGGTCACTCTCTTTTTAATCTAATATAAAAGAGAATCACATGTGGTGGACCAGTTGCAGAATAAGTGTCATCCCTTATTCATTGTTTGGTTGACAGTTTCATCATCCCCAAGGATAAAAGCTGTCAAGGGACATCTTGTCTGTGAACAAATGCTTGGTGTCTACTGATGCTGGAAAATTCAAAATAATAAATGACCCAAAAATTAGGATTTTTAAAAAATATATGTTTTTGTCTCTGTTTAGTAAATAGTTGGTGAAGTTATGCTCCACTAAGGATACAAATTTCTCCAACCTAACCCAGAACAGGTTTTGAAGTTATTGAAGCTTGGGAGTTAAAAAAATTAAATGTCTCCAAATTCATATCTGAATCTGACAAGGTTGACCTCTTTTTTTCTTTTTTTTTCAGCTGTAGGTGGCAGCAGAAAAGATTTGAAAAGGTGTGTGGGTGTCCTGATAACCACAGGCTTCTCAAAAGACAGTCAAAATCCCACACCAATTGTCTGACCAGAAAAGGCAATTTAGTCTTGAGCACAGCTCATGTTGCTCTGAAGTAGACCCAAATGCAGGTTTGGCTGGACCTTCTCTCCCAGGTCACTTGCTCAGCTGACAAAGCGTTAGATGCAGTTGACTTTGGTAGGATCAGCTGCCAAAATGTGGGCATTTTGTAATGCTGATGTAAAATGTAAAAGCTTCCAAATGTGGGCATTTATCTCTCCACCAAATGGGTGGGAGATAGATTCTAAAACTAATGCTCTTGCAGAGCAGTACTTAGGTTGCACTAGGTGTGTATGTGCAGCAGAATCAAAGCCCAGCATTCCATTTACTGTAATAGGACAACCTAGACAGCACACATTTAGACACCTGTCCTTAAGTGTTTTAGACATGAAAAGAATACCTTTCTAAATGCCTGCACCAAAGACTACACAGGTTTGTGTTCAGTATCTCATTAAAGTAATTTTCTTTTACTTAGCTGCATGCAATGCTTTGGCAGTCTATGGGAGTGAGCATCCTTACAGTGCCTTCTGCCTCATTGCTCTTAGGAAAACTTTTCTTGGAGCTGGTAATGAGAACACCCTCCAGGATAATGGAAAGCACAGTATGAAAACTCTCTGTGGGTACCGAAGGTCAGCACCTCTTTTCTAGCTTTTCTTGCCCTGGTATTGAATCTGCAGTTGGATCTTTTTGTGCCTAAACTGAGCAAGCTAATGGAACTTTGCAAGCTTACTGCTGTGCTCTGTGGCTCTACAGCATGCAATATGCTTCTCAGTGGCCTCAGATAAATCCGAGGATACAATTCAAAGCTGATGATGGCATTTTAACAGTATATCTTTTTATAAATAGATAGGTGCTGTTATAGCTATATAAATTCTATGCAATATCATCTATCCATGGTGTGTACAGTACATCATTTGCATCAAAACTCACCCTGTACAAAACTGTAACTCATGAAAGTCCATTCCTATAACTAGGGTAAAATTAGTGCTATATTGGAAGTCAAAAGACTAATAAAGCACTCCCCTAAGTAAGAAAGCATTGCAGGGATTTTAAGGAAACTTAAAAAAAATCCAACAAATTCCCTTTTACTGTGGATTAATGTTGTATATAGTTTTATAGCATATTTAACGTATACTGGGTATACACATCAAACTAAGAGGACAGAAAGCATAATTTGACTAATGAGGATTCTGTCTTTAAATTATTCTTTGTCTTGAATCACTTAAAAATCCACCTGGCAGTATAAATTTCCTGGCTGCTTCCAAGTCAGATTGCCAGCTTTCAACCGCAGACAAGTGCCAGGCCATACTAAGCCAAAGTGAACAGACAAGTTGTGTACAGACAATTCTGTACAGACATCTTGTCCTGGGGTGATTAAACCCCAGAGGAAAATCTTCCTAACAATTCTAAACATACCATCTATTTTCTTATTCTTCTCTGCTAAAACTAATTACTAATATTTGCCCTATGTTAATACGCTAGTAATATTGCTATTGGGAACTCAACTGCTTTGAGACTTAAAATGCACCCAATAAATCCAATTAAAAAGCACAGAGGAGCAAGAAGAGGGCATTATTCCAGTACACTTCAGGTACATAAGTACGCAACTGTCATGCCGTTACAGAGAGATGGACAAGATGACCTAGACTATATATGTCTTTTCTTCTACATCCAAAATTGTTATGGTTCTATAATTAGATCAAACAAGGTCATACTTCTTCAGCCTGCAAGTGGTGCCAAGTGTTACCAGTATGGAAAAGCAGGACATCTAAACCACTCAGGCAGGTGAAGTCGCTGTCACTGATATTATTTTCCCGAGTACTGATAATGGCTGTTCAGCTATCCAGTTCACAGACTCCTTTGCTATATTGTAATGATATTTGTACCCTGGAAGACAGCCACATGCTATTAAAATGAAGCTTGTTAATGTTTCTGTACCAGTTTTGCTTCAATTGACCTGATTGCAGTGTTATCAAAATGTTCAGTTTGTAGAGCCTAAACTATACTTGATGTCTCCTTGATAGAAAAGAAAAATCAGTCCTGAAACATAGTCACCATAATGCAGAAGTTGGAGATGAAACTTTTCCCGAGTGAGAAATTTCACTTCAGGAGCTCACTTTCTTTTCCCTGCTGTTTCAAAGCTACAGGTTGCTAATGCTTTCATGTTTATTTCTGCACAGAGCAACCATCATGTTTGACATCTGGGTGACAGGCTGAATGCAGGCTAATGGGTGGGCTCCAGAGTGAGTTTGTATTAACATAACTCAGAAAGCTGCTGTTCCCGTTTTTAACATAAGGTCCTCAAACCCAAAAAGATATAGAGAAACCTAATAACCCAGTTGTCAGCCAAGGAAGTGCCCTATAATACAGTATGCTGAAAAATGACCTGTTGAAGTGTAGCAAAAACCACTTGCTGTATTGAGTTCAGGTGAACCAGGGCCAAATTTGGTACACCACCTGACAAAGGAAGTTGCAAAAAGAAGATCCTAGTCTGCTGTGACTACCTTGTAGCCAGGCCCTATCTGCATTAACAAATAATTCAGTATAGTAGGAGTGGATCTGTTAATTGAAATAGTTGGCTTTATCATATAATCATAGAATTGTATAGGTTGGAAGGTATCTTTAAGATATTCTAGTCCAACCATCAACCTAACTCTGATTAAAAACAACAACTCATCACTAAACCGTGCCACTAAGTGCTATGTCAACCCATCTTTTAAATACCTTGATGGATGGTGCCTCAATCACCTCCGCGGGCAGCCCATTCCAATGCTTGATAAACCTTTCAGTGTAAAAATCTATCTCAGTTTTTCTAAAACCATTGATAATGGAGCAGCTAATTCTTTATATTTTATTCTGTGTTAGATATTCTATGTTAATCTACTGCTTTACTTGCAGAGCTGAGATCAGAAGCTCACCCCTCAGGAGCAATGCTTCACATTAAAGTTTTCTGAAGGGTCTTTAGTGTATTCCATTTTTTGGATGTGCATAGCTGTGTATCTCAAAATTGTCCAAGCACATAGGAGAGGCATGGTTTAAAAAATTAGCCCCAAGCTTTTAATGCCTTGGATTCCCTTATCTAATGGCTTTGAAATACCTTGTCTTACTTGTGCTGTAGGATGCTCTTGAGGATATAACTGATAATGGCAAAAAATCTAGCAGTGATGGAGCAACTTCAAAATCAAGGTCATCAAACGGATTCTAAGACTGCCAGGCTTTCTAAAAAAGAACCCTGAAGGCCAGATTCAGTAAGTTTTGAAGTTGTTTTAATGTTTTCACTCTTGTTTGGTGATGAAGTTATGGAGTGGGACCAGTTATTTATCCTTCAATTATGTAACTATTTCTCCACAACAAGTTTCAGAGCACGGTAACTGTTCATTGTACAAGTCATCAAAAATTTTAATTGCTTTAAAAGTTTTGGGGTTTTATAAATCCATTCCTGTTGCATACTCTTAGCTGTTTGTCTTTTAAAATATCTTTTAAAATACCAGCACTTACTGGCAGGATCTCCCTTGTGTTTGGGGGCAGCTACCTATGAATATTCAACAAGTCATGAGGTCACTCTCATTCACTTTGCTTGGAAAGCCTTTTGCTTTAACACAAAATCCTTCGCTGTAACACAAAACTAGAAGGCATTTTGGTTACTGATGCTGCATTATCTCACTGTTCCCACTCACCTCTCCCCTCCCCCCCTTTTTTTTTCCTCTTTCTATCTATATCCATCTGCTGTCCTTTGTATTCTAATTTTAATTATAACAAATCCAGGGCAGATACCTTCTGGCTGTTTGCATGTTACTTGCAACAGAAGGCTCCAACTCAAAGCCTAGTAGTCCCAGATGGCACTGTAATGAAAACACCAAAGATAATATCATAATTCCACAGGGCATCAACCCAGAATCCCACATGCAGGATGCACTCCTCTTTCTTGGCACTGACCAGGCTTTTCGGTCAAGAGAAATGCTCTGAGGTGACACAGACTCTAGAACATTTTTATACCCTTTCCTGAATCTACACTTCATATACTGAGTGACAGACAAGGGTGGCTATCTGCAAATTTACATATACATACATACGCACACAGATACACATGCAGATATTTTCTGAGGCTAGGTGTCACGGCAATTTACTGCTCCAGCTGAAATATTCAGTTTCTGCATCATTGCAGACATTTCTCTGTTACAGTATAATATGAATCCCTACAAAGGCAGAACTATTACATGCATATCTGAATGGAAACTGCTGAGCCCTGAATCTAGCCCTCAATGGTACATCTCTACATCCATGGTGAAAATTCATTCAACTTATTGTTTTACTAGCAGTGAATTGTGATTCATCTTGCATGGATAGATTTAGTCACCCTCATTCACCCATCTAAAAATTAGATTTGGTCTTAGGAGGGACTTCTCACTTTTGGATTTCTTTACAGCCTAATGGAGAAATAATTCTCACCTGAAGAATGTTAATTGTAAAATAACAGATGAGATAAAATGTTCTTAATGCTGAGGACCTCAGATGAATAGACACTTAATTTTAGATTAATAAAGTTAAATGATTGACCATCGCGATTGACAGTTTCTGGGATTATTGTTTGCCTATCTTCATGTCTCCACTAAAGATGTGTAAGATTCTGTGCCACTATTTCAGTACAGTTCCTGAATGCCATGTTCTGAGGGTCACCTCTGAGGAGACTGTTACATTTTGTTTACCATTCCATGGCTAGGCTTTATAGATTGTTGTCAAATCTGCCTTGTCGGTCAATTTATTTTATTTTTCAATCCTGGAATAATCTCTTAATTACATTTTATCCCTAGACTTCAGTAAACCTTCATTGCAACAAGTTCAACAATCTAACAAGTACTTAGATTTGATCCCCTACAAAGAATTGTATAGCCTTCTTTCTATGTGAAAACAACTGTAAAGATTTTTTTCCCCAAAGTTTTATACCTATTTTTCTGGACGGTTATACTATAAAACATAGTTCACCTCAACATTTCTGCCCATAGTTTGATGTCTATAAATGTTGAATATCATGACTGTAAAAATGTTCATAATGGATAATAATTTAATACTTCTTTGCTCAGTGATAACAGATTTAAACACATCATTTTGTAACTTAATGGTCTTTGTAAGTAGAGGCTGAGACAAAGCACATAGAACATCCACATTTATTCTGGTATATTACCAGTGTCTTCATAAATGAGTTCACAGTTTGTAATACTAAGCAAGGAGGAAAAAGTCATTCAGGTCAATATTGCTTTGGAGCTGGATATCAAGCAGGTTGTATATGCATCATCCTGCATTAGAGAATTTAACTTTTCTGTGAAATAATTTATTGTAAAATTATTCAGAAAGAATGAGTCATTTTTTGGAAGGCAGGTCTATGAGCACTGGTTCTTTGATTAAATGGTAAACAAAACATCAATAAATACTATGAAATTGCAGTTGTATAGCAAAGATATTCCTTAAAACAGTCTGCATGTTAAGAAAAAAGATTATTACTAATTAGAGAGCTGAATAGCTTATTGTTTGCTTTTCTTGAAGTTGTTAATCTGTTTGATCATCCCTTATCGTGCTGGAGCAAATGGAAGATGATTGCAGTGGCAAACTCATTTGCAACCTCTAAAATACCTGGAAAGTTTATTTCCACTAATAATGAGCTGGAATAAACTTGTCATCAGGGTTTTCTGCACCAATTACATGTAAATGCCCATCTTCCATTGAAAATTCTAATCAATATTTGCATATTTAAGAACAAGATGCATGAAAGCTTGGAAATTAATGAGCAGGTTGGCCAGAAACATAGCTCTAATATAATAGCAAAGCAATAAATTCTCTATCAGAATGAATCCCCACTGTAGCCAGTGGTTTTAGGAAAATTTAAAAAGAGTCTGATTCCACAACACTGTTTTATATAAATATTTAACCCTTGTCAATAACTGCAGATATTTTTTCTCCGTAGGAATTCTCTACAGGGAAAAATTCTACACTGGTTCTTTTATTTATTACCACATGTATTTTGTCTATTGCCATAGCCCAAAGTTTCAATTTTGTGGTTTTAGTATTAGTAGTGTTTTGTGTTTCTGACATTATTACTTTATTAAGGTTTTGTAACTTCTCATGAAGTGTTTACCAAACTGCCAGCATTCTAAATTGCTATTTCCTTATATAATCTGTATGGTATGCAGTTGCTGAATCATATTAAGTGAACAAATATTTTGGTTAAAAGTACTGAAGAGTAAGTTAAAGAGTAAATAAAAATAGACCATTTTTGCCAGTTTGTAGTGCCAGGCCTTAATGACACCATAAAATCATTGCCCATTCTGCATGAAGATGCCATATCAGAAAAAAATGGAGTCTTATAAGGAATAAGTAATTTGAGAGGTTTTTTTCCAAATGAGGGCAGGAATAATGAAGAATCAGAAATTATTTTACCAAAAGAACAATATTGATTTTAGTTATCATTGTACCATTGTTTCCAGAAAGCATGATTGTTAAACAGATCAACAGTGAATGCAAAACCAAAGTTGCCTTCCTTGTACATTCAATCCTTCTGCTATTAGCATAAATTTAATTATTAATTATTTATATTGCAGTAGTACCCAAGAGGTCTAATCAAAATCTGGCATAAATACAGATGAACAGGGTGTTATTGCATAGGAAACTTAGATAAGTTTTGTGAATGAATAATAATAGAGTCACAGAATAGTTAGAGTTGTAGGGGACCATAAAATTACCTAGTTCCAACCCCCTTGCCATGGGCAGGGACACTCTGCACTAGATCAGGTTGTTCAAAGCCCCTTCCAGCCTGAGCTTGAACACTTCCAGGGTCGGGGCATCCCGCAGCTTCTCTGGGCAACCTGTTCCATTTTCTCAATACCCTCACAGTAAAGAATGTGTTCCTAATATCTATTCTAAATCTGCTCTCTTTCAGTTCAAAATCATTATGCCTTGTCTTACCACTCCACTCCCTGACAAAGAGTCCCTCCCCATCTCTCCTGAAGGCCCTCTTCTAAGGACTGGAAGGCTGCTATAAGGTCTCCCCGGAGCCTTCTGTTCTCCAGACTAAACAACCTGAACTCTCTCAGCCTGTCTTCATAGAATAGGTGCCCCAGCCCTCTGATCACCTTCATGGCCCTCCTCTGGATCCTTTCTAGAAGATCCATGTCCTTCATTTTGTTAAGGACTCCAAGGCTCAACACAGTACTCCAGGTGAGGTCTGGATGAATAATGACTACATAAACTTGTTTCTCATAAGGAGAATTTGAGAAATACAATGACTTTTTAGCTCTTTCTCTAGTCACAAATTTGTGCCCAAATGCCTGCAGCTAAAGTTCAGTCTAGCCTATCATTCTTCCATATTTTTTTTTGGCAAAGACTACAACTGACATGTCTAGGATTAAAATTATAATAGCAAATGTCAAAGTTGAACTGAAAAGCCTTTAAAATTTTGGATTATATGGCAGATGGAAAATGTTTATGCAGACAAAGAACATTTTCAAGAATAAATAAGTGAATATTTGTTACATGCAGAGTAAATTTCAGTGCAATTTGCCATAACAGACACATGATATGATAGCTATTACTATCTTCACTGAATTATTCTAAAACAAAAATAATAGATCTCATTAGCTTTTTCAATGCTAATTCTATAATGCCATTTTTTAAAGACATCACCCCAAATAACTTACAACATTACCAAGAAGTTAAAATGATCCCTTGGAAAAGAGAGCTTCCCATTAATTTTCTACAGTCCTTCCAGTAACAATGGGAGAGTGCAACATATTGTTGCAACTTCATAGCCTCAGACTAAGATTGCATCTGACAGCCAGATGCCATCAGTTTTTGGTACAGAATATATAAGCATTTCACAAATCACAAATCACATTTGCTCACAAAACTTAACACATGCAAAACTGCAATTGTAGATATATACTTGTGTAAAGAGGAAAGAATCAAAATAGCAGCTAAGTACACAGTATGAATTATTTCCAAAATAGAAAAAGAAGACACTTTGGCTCTGTTTCACACTTATTAATGTAGTCAATGGAAGTATGGCAATTCACACAAGCAAAAATCTCCTCCATCAAATAGAAAAGTTTTCATGTTCTAAATTCATGGCATATCATGGACCTTCCAGAAGGTCAATGTGAGTCAGCAATGTGTTCTGGCAGCCCAGAAAGCCCCCCACATCCTGAGCTGCATCAAAAGAAGCATGGCCAGCAGGGCAATGAGGGGGAATCTGCCCCTCATTTAGAAGACCCTTTGGCTCTGTTTCACACTTATTAATGTAGCTATTTGGATCATTACACCATTTGTTTAATATCAGAGATGTGTATTAATTCAATTAAAAATACACACCATGGCACTGAGTGACTCTCTGATATCTCCTCTGATATTACTTATCACTCTATGATTGAATTCAAGTACTTTCTTTTCTGAGTTGACATGAAAAGGATGATCCTGTCTCACCTATATAACTAAGAAACAGATTGTACTGTTAGACCACAAGCCATGATTTTAATAGATTATCATTTTAGTTTAAGATTAAAGTTCAAATTTAACACATATAGCAAAGGTTTATTTTTCATTGAGGATAAAATCTGTGAGTGGATCCAATACTAAGTTTTAAATGGTTTTGCAACTACTGTGACAAATAAACCTACATGGTATCATGCATATTAAAACAGAAATAAAAAGTATCCCTCCAAAGAATTATGTGAGGAGTGACCAAAGTATATTAGTGAAAGATCAAAGCACACAAGGCAAGAAAAAAAATATCTAAATGGATTCAATAATTTCTTGTCATATTGCTCACTTCCTGTGAAACCTTAATTGGTGATACTGTTAGAAACAATAGGTTTATGATGCATTGACTGTAAAAGTTAAATTTATTAATTTGCATACTGGGGAATTAATAATAACTAAAACTATAGTATTACTGTAATTATTAAAAATATTACTTAATGATTGTGTACTAAAATATTAAATGCTTACTTATATGTAAAAATACAAAGAATATATGCACCACCACCACCCCCCCAACTGTAACGAAACAGTAAACACTCCTTATCTGGATTTTTTTTGCATAAAATTCCTGTATTAAATATGTCACTAGCATATGAAGACCAATTAGTAGACAGAGTACACTAAGCAACCCAATATTAATTATGCAGTACACTTGTCATAAAAATTTACTATTTAATACATATATAACATCACATTTTTTCATGCCTCTACATAAGACCCCTAACAATTTCTTTAACCCACTATGTGAACTGAAAAAGTCTTCATTTCTTTTATAGACATTGCTGAAAGCAGTCCAACTGGGTTGCTTTTTTGCATGGAATCTTGATTTTTTGAAAGTGAAACATAATCACAGGAAACATAGTATACAGAACCATCACCCAGTGTATAGGGACAAGAAGAGAAGAGTAGGAAGAGAAAAACTGCTAATGTTCTGGAAATGTCCTCCTGCAAAAAAGTTGATGCACCTTAGCGGTGGCATCAGGAACCCCTTACACTACCTGGACAAATCAAGAGATTTACACTACCTACTTACAAGAGATTTCCTTGTTAAAACAATAAATGAGGGTCTCAAGGGTGGTCAAGATGGAGCTCTTGCCCTGTTAGGAGAGACTGAAGGACCATGGCTTAGTCACCCTGGGAAAGGGATATCTTTGGAGGGACCAAACAGCAGTACTTATAAGAAGTTATCAAGATGTCAGAGCCAAGCCCTTCACAGAGATGCATGATGGGAGGATGGCAGGTAATGGGCATAAGGTGACAGAAGGGAAGTTCAGACTGAATATAGGAAAAAACTTTTTCCCAATGAGGACAATCAAGCATCAGCACAGGTTTCCCAAAGAGCTTGCATGTTCTATATCTTTGAAGTTTTCAATACCAGGCTCAACAAAGACCTGGACAACCTGGTCTGAGCTCACATCTGACCCTGCTTGAGCAGGAGGTTGGGATAGAGACCTCCTGAGATCTTTTCTGTCCTGTGGTCCTCTCATCCTGTGAAGTCAGACTTCATATTCACATATTAGAAACAGCATGATATTTATCCAATATAAAACTTCTCAAAACTCATCTAAATAATCAGATCCTACATATCATGCTTAGACTTGCTTAACTGCCACTTCACGCCATCTTGGGCTTTGTTTCTTTGCCTAACAGCTGCAACATTAAGCAGATGTATTATCTAGACGTAATTATTGTCTGCCATTCTTAAACATTCAATGAGACATTATTCTAAATACAAAAGACGATTAAACTTTGAAGAAAGTTATTTACCAGAGGAGCAAATACAGTTAGATATGCATATATATGGGTAACTAAAAGAAAATGTATATCACTTAGAAGCATGGGCTGTATGGGTAATATGGGTCTATGTCTTCTTTATGACATACATAAAGTTAAGTTTGTGTGGGTGTCTTTGCGGTGTATTTGCATATACTGACTTTTTAGCTTTTTTAACTGCTGGTGTTATATAATAATTTGTCTGTCTGTATTTTAAACTACATTCCTATATCACTTTTCTTCTAGATTTAAAATACGGACTCTAGCACTTCCATTTAAATTATTCTAAAAGCTAACTAAGAAGTTATTGTAGTACATAGTTTTTAAGCATTTGCTTCCTAACAGAAGGCTGTAAGAGGCCAACATGCATTTGGTACAATTGTGAAATTTTTATATATTGCATGTCTCAACTGTTAACCTTATGAGATTTGTACAGCAGAGAATGCTAAAAAGGAGAATATTGGCTGCTTAGCACTGTTGTCAAAGAATACAATGCACACTATTATAACAATTACAGATTACAGTGACTGTGCTTGAACAAGAAACTTTTGAAAGATCCTGTTTCAAATGCCTTAACAAGAGCATTTTGAATAAGCCAAAACACAGATATTTTCCCCTAAATGGATTTCCATGTTCCTTTTTTTAATAGATTTTCATTTAGAAAGTCCTGACAAGAAGGGTGGTGATGATTTTTATGCAGAAGTTATCTGTATGATTTTTTTTTGGTAAACCCACAAATAATTTATTCAATTTCTCTCAACTGAAAATAAAATTTTGTATTCTGTCAATAACTCTTCCTGCATGATCTCACTTTTCAGCTAGATTATTTTGATAGTGGCTTTAAAAATATGTATTTATTTAATGTAAAAAGTAATTAAACAGGAAGAGGGACTGGTCTAAATCCATTTAACATTTAGGGTTTATATTTTGAGCACTTATAATTTATTAGAATATAATATGAAACATGACTTCATGTAATACATTACTGCATTACATTGAGGGTTCAGAATTGATAAATAGCTCTACATGAGTTTCCATGCCTATGTGGTAAAAAAACCTCAAATGAATCTTTTTAGGATTAAAGGGAGAAAAATATCAAGAAAGAATAGGTAATGTTTTCCCTTTGTATGTTTTCCATGTCCGTGCATGTAAAAAATGTCTTTAGCTAAGAAATGTTTGGTTGACATGACATGCTTTCCCAATAATCTTGACAAAAATGTCATTAACCAAGCTACTATATTAAATTTATTATTTTCTCTAACCAGAGCTGTAGCAAGGGAAGATGGGTTCCCACCACAAACATCATATTGATAGGAGCACCACAAGAAAAATATGTCCCACCAGACTTCCTTCCTTTGCACTGACAACCACAAAGAAGGGTGGCTGAGCTGTAGTGGTAGGATAAGCAGAAGAAGGTAATGTGTGCTCCTGGAAAGAGAACAAGAGAGAAGAGAGTAACATCTGTGGAGGCAGATGTTTTAGGTATTGGCATGTCTGATACTGCTGTTCCCACAGTAGCTTTTATATTACTTGGTTCAGAAGTCAGAAGTGAAGTTAGATTATGATTTCGTGGAACAAAGCACCAGCCTTGTTGAATACTGACATAGTACCAGTACTCCTCAGCATTCCTGAGTATTCCTCATCATCCAATATTTATTTAAATATTTCATAGGTCCAGCTAAGACCAAAGACTTTGTATTTGTATTTGTATTTGGCTTTTCTTCATCAGTAAGGCAATGCAGTTTTCTGTCTGTTCCATAAATGCTTTCTCATATCCATTTCCATTAAAAAGTTCACTGTGTACCATTTTGCTGTTACTCAAAATTCTTAATTTTCTTTGTGTTTTGGACATTAATTTTTCTGAGGCACTAACTATACATCTGTCTGGTTGAAACTATCTTTATTTTTCTCTTCTGAGCATAATCATATTATTATCATCAATGTATCAACCACCACTATTACTGTGAAGAGATTAATTAATTTTTACTTATGAGAGCACTATACTAAAATGAGCTTTAAAATTGTAAAAATGAAATGCACTCATATCCTATTTTGTGAAGCTAGAAAAAAAAAAACAAACAGCATTTCTTCCTTGCCTCCCCTAAAAAGAAAAAAAATCAATATACTCATAATAAAATGTGGTCCAAGGAGGAACACTGAGTGTGCACAGAATACTGCATATATTCTACCTATTTTTAGTTGTATTTTTGTTGCCAGTTTTCAATGAATAATAATGAATAATTTATTCAATGTTATTGCTATCTTAGACCAGTTTTAATTATAACCTGTAGTACAGTGCTGAAGCACAGAGAGATGAAAAAGATAAGCCCAACTATTTCTAGGATATCTAGAGACTTAGGGCATTAAATATCATCCGTCTAAGCTGAATTTAAAATCCTGCTGTTTTCAACTTGCATATATTCTCCATTATTACTGCTTCAAAATTCTTTTGATTTATCTTCCATCTCTTTTGTTTTCCTGCCTCCCTGCTTCTGTCAATTTGTGCCTCCATTTCTCTACCCAGTATCTTCCAAATGACTTGTTTACCTCTGTCAACCAGCACTCATTTATTGATATAGAATAAGGGTAGTCCAGCAGACCTCTTGAGAGTGAATGAATCCTTCATAACACACTTTTAAATTTATGATTTTTTTTCTGATGTTTCAGCTCAGTGGAATAAATCTACAAAACATTTCTAGGAGACATTTTATTTCCTTGTAGGTTTCTGGTAAACGTTTACAGTTCTATGACCACTGTATTTTAATAGATCCCACATGAAACGGTCATCTCTTCTTGCCTATCCTTTAACTCAGGCAAGAAAAATACCATGATAGATTTCCTCAGTTTGTTTGGCAACATCCACAAATGCAAATTCACAGAGGAGAGAAAGAAATATGAATCAATACAGATCTATTCACCAATCTTAAAGCAAGCTGTAAAGACAAGTATGCTGAACTAAGTAAGCATAGAAACCAAGAGAGGCTGCTTCTATCCAAGTCAAGCAGTAATGTATATAACTGCTGACATACTGGAATTAGAAACAGCTTAGAAAGTAGGCACAATATTAGAAATCATTAAAAATTACAGTAAAATTTCTCCATTCCTCAGAGTGCTGTTATATGGATTTCTGTGTAATCTACTAATGCTGATGTGAGCCATTTTGCTATAGCTCCCCAAAACAGGAAAGCAGGTGATGAAGAGCTTGGGCACTAAGTTTGGAAGATATTTGTATTTGAAAGATTTTCAACAAGCGGACAGGTTGCTAGTATCAAAACACCTTGGACTCAATGGTTTTCATGGGACAGAATTTGTAAAGTGAGCTTTGTTTGTAGTGTAAATATTTCATACTGGATTGTCTGTATGCAGAAACAGTATAGGAGGACAGTATAGGGTGGAATTCCTTGACAGCTGGAGTTCCTGGGCACTATAAGAGTGCAAATAGTATTGATAGTAGTTATATAAAAGTTAAACAGCCCAGAGGACATTCTCTGATGGTTCCAGGGGAAAATCAGAGGTTATTGTTCTGAAGCCTCTGTCTCTGATTAGAACATTTAAACATACTTGCAACCGGAATTTTAACAAAATACTATTCCTTTGCAGCAGCAGCAGCACATGATTCACCAAGCTCTAACACCTGCAATTTAATACAGTGCAACTGGTAAGAACAAAAGTCACAGTCAGGTATCTGGTACATGCTTAATGTCTGGTAATAATGTAGCATATGACAGTGTGTCACAAAAAAAAAAGTTTCATTGACTAAAATAAGACATATGTTTCATTCTCTCCTCTCTGATTAAACAATTAATTTAAGGAACAGTGAGCATAAGCAAACATCCATGTACATAAAAATATGTGACAGACACTGCTTTTTATTTCTGCACCACTTAACGTTGTAATAGATTTAAGTAACACAAGGTATGTAAGTAGCCCTCCATTAAAATGTTGCTTGCCACTACCAACTAAGACTACCCCAAATATTACAGACATTTTTAATTTATAGAAATGAAGTTTAAAAATTCCCTGCATTTCCATTTATGGTCCTGAAAACCTTACCAATTGATATAATAGAGGCAGCAGCATATGTCTGCTTCTTCATCAACAATTTTTAGACAATAAATGTAAGTACTAATGTTCTTTGAAAACACTCCATTTTAGCAAATCTGTACAGTAAAGCGAAAAATTAAATTGTTACACTGAAACGATTTTAAAAATGGAAATGTGTTAATTTAGGTAGCTATTTTCCATATATATTCCTAATTTCTTGCTCATAGGAAAGGTTAGCTCATTGCTATAAATATGTAAGTGATGCTTTAAGAAACTTTCTGAGAGTACATCAAAAAATATTGCCTGTTGTCATTATGACAACTATTCTGCAGTAAAGTATTATATGGATCGATACTAACAGCATGGCTTGATGTCACAGCTGGACTTGAATCACAGACACAATCATCAATACTGTGTTAAAGGATTCTCAATAACAATTTATTGTATAGTATATTGTTTCAACCTAGAAAGACAAATAGTCTTGTCCACCCAAACATTTTATTATGTGCAATCAGCAGGATTTTTAAAGACTATAATTGAAAAAGTAATCAAGAGCTGCTACACTCACATTCCACAATTATTTAGCAAAGTTTCCTTCCATTAAATGGTATTATCTTTAAAATTATTAGCAATGTATCATAATCTGCAATAACACATGGAAAAATACAGTACCTTGAACACTCTTTTTTCCAAAAATAAGTAAATGAATAATAAAGACCTAAATTTCATGCATCCTTCAGCTGTGCAGCTGTAGTGGAGAACACAAGACAGTAACAAATCCACTTTAATGCTGAATTATGATATCGCAGGTAAGATTTTGAATAATATTGAAGTACCTGTATCATCTGTTAGGAAAACTGCAGTGCCTGCATATAGCTTTTAAAGGGAAAGTCAAAATCACAGCTGAAGAGCACGACAGAAAATTATAACAGACCTTTTCTAGGTCCCTCACCAACTGGCTGTTGAATTTTCTAGGTAGATTAAGTCATGGAAGATTAAGGCGGAAGCCAGCCAAGAGAAAGCAAAATACAGCACTTCATTTACAATAATGTATTATGTAAAACCAGAAAAGCTGATTGGCAAAGCAATAATCTTAGAAATGTCCCTGAAGTCTATAAATATAACACTATTATATTTTATACTGGAGCTCCATGGTATGATGACAACCCATTACCTCAACCAGAATAGAGACAGGAGGGCCATCAGCATGATAAAGCCATTCTAATGAAATGCAGACAAAAATTAAAAAGAATTAAAACTGACAACTAAAATCCATTATAGGACAGCCTTTAGCTACTGTAATCAAAGGATTATTACTTACCTTGTCAATTAACAGCTGTGTGTCTATTTTTTCACGCAACACAAAAGACTATGAAAAGTGTCAAAAAAACATTATTAATAAGAGGTCTTTATTTTTAATTTATTTGGCTTTTGCATGTATATTGCAAGATGTCCAAAAGTATGTACACTTGACACGTACAAAATTTTAGAGGACATAGCACACACAATTAACTTCAGTGTTCTGTACTATTATTGCCCCTAAAACAGTCTTACTGGAGACAGAAATTACAAATTGCAAGTCTATTAATCAATGTCTTTAGCTTGCTTCTAGCATTTAAAATGCTCTATGTGTTTTTCACTCATTGCTGCTATTTTACTTATGCTTTGCCACAATATTTCACATAACCGTATATTCAACCAATGTTAGATTCTCAGAATTGAAAAAAAAAAATATCCAGTTCATTAACCCTGAAAAACTTTAAAAAGAGAATGAAAATTAAACTTCTTAAACACAACAGGGAAACTTGTACTGTTGTATGGAATAGGAAATGGTGTCCTCCACAGGAAACAAGTCAGCACAGGTTACTTTGCACAAACATAGAAAATTTCATCACAAAGTTTTTTATAATTAATATATGACAGATAATAATACTAATAATGCTACTAGTTGAGAGTGAAAGAGGTCACAGTAAAAATTATTTCCTAGGTGTTTTTAATATGTGACCATCTGTATTGTTCCCATCATGTTTACCACATTGTCCCTACTTTGTACTGCTTCCAAACCACACTAAGTGCTTTCAGCATGGTAAAAATCTGTGGTAAAACTCCATGCTTACACACCAATGCCCCTTTCTCTCACAAATTACTCCTATGGGTCAAGTTTCGGTTTTTAGTCTTTCACCTACATTTATTCAGTACCACAGCTGTAACTAGATGAACAGCTGAGCTGCTTAAACTTCTACTAATGCTGCATTTCTGAAACAAAGAATATAGTGTCTACTGCTCTGCAGAGACTAAGAGTCAAAATTCAGATACAATAAGATGTCAAGTGCATCCATTTCTACTTACCTGGATAAAACGAGAGCAAATATGAGCAAAACATCACCCAAAACCACATCTGTGCTACCTTAATAAATGTCAGGATACTTTGTTCTCCCAGTACTTATCATTTTCATACCTATGCTATTCCAGGTTATGTTAAGACAAATCTGAAAGATGTCTCAGCAGTCCTGGTTGGAACATCAATGACATACTTCTGATTTTTTATTCCAGTCTCACGTTCTTGAAATTTCAGGTGTTGGTAGAGAGTGTATGCATTTGTGAAACATTTGAAAGTGTGAAAAAGATAGATGGGCCATCAAAGGCATAAATACAGAAAAGAAATCAAGAAAGACTGGAATATTCTGTTATTGAGTATGTGTGTTGCCAGTTTCTTTGACAAAGCAGACATTCAACTTTCAGTTGTTAAATATTTCTCTGATCAAAATAAGGCCAATAGTTCACGATCAAGTATTGCCCTTTTGCTGATTAACATGATCAGGAATGGAACTTTCAGCCCTACAGGCTCATAACCAAATGAGAAGTCTCCAGATGTACCTAAAACTTCCAGAAGTCCTTTCTGTTGAGTGTGAATCCACATCAGGCAGTTCCACAGGTGGGTGCCCTTAGGCAGACTCTAGGTTAAAAAAGGTCCTATACAAAGTTGGGGTTTTTAAGGATCTTTTCAGACAGCCAACAGATCTGTCATGAAAATAATGAAATGTGACAGATTTCTGTGTTCCAATGAGAGACACATAAATAATATTTTGAAGGCATTAAACCTCTTATTTTTGAGAAACTCAACTATGGAAACAAGATAATTCCTCTAAAATCAGTCAGACTACATTCAAAAGTATGCATAATCACATCATTCATTGGTAGTTACTACCGTGAGAGACATCTGAAAAAAAAAATATTTTCATTTGGTGAAAATTTGGAAGATAGCAATGCCATTTACACCATCCAGGGATTTTTTTGTCAAACACCACTAAGTAATACTGTACTTTGCTTGTGCAAAAACCTATGTTTCTGAGAGCCAGTAGAGGCAAGAACCTAATAGCTTCTTACTAAATCCTATGTTGCAGTTTTTCAGTTATTCACTACATTAAATTTTAGGTATATCAATAGTTCAAATGCTCCACCTGACCTGTAAATCTGTAATTTCAACAACTCCCAGCCTATTTGTATTTAAGGAACTGCTTCTTGCAATGAAACAAGTGATGGAATCCTGTTTCTTTACATTGTATTTAAATGCAGGATGAGGATTTGTCAGCTGAGAATTTTAGAAAAAGAATCTGCAAGATACTAGAAATAATTATTTTTGCTAAAACATTTAATAAAATGCTGTCTATAACATCATACGAGCAATAAAGTTGTTTTAATCCTTACAATCTCTCAGCAACCAAAAAAAAAAAAAAAAAGGAAAGGTTGTATCTGGCATTTCTATGAATTTATTTTCTCCTACTCCACCTAAGGAGAAAAGGGAATGAAGGAGTGACATAAATTCAAGAGAGATTCCTGAGAGATTTCTGTCTTTTATTATCACTATAATCACATCATCTGTGTCTAATACTATAAGTAGGCAATGCTATACTTATCACTGTTTTTCTATACACTATCTCCCAAATTCTCCATTCCCAGGGTCATTCAAAATGTTCTGCTGGCTCTGCTCTTGGATAGGAGTTATTTTCTGTGGCTCACTGATTCCACTATGTAATGCCACAACCCTTGGGGGACATGATGTTTCACAGACAAACATTACAGATTTTTCCATACACTCATAGAACAAGTACAGAAGGACAGTATCAAAGACATGTGCTCCAGTAGCTTCTGGAAATAGCTTGGTAAAATGAAAAGCTTTTGTATCTTCTCCCTCTATATTGACATGTCAACTTTCTCTACCTTCTCCTCCTTCTTCCAAAACAATAGCAAGGATAAGATGTTCTCTATCTGTGATAAAACTGTGGGATATAAGGTGGGAATGTGAATAATGTGGATATCAGTAAAATTTAGCTATGGGTAATTGCTGAA
This sequence comes from Nycticryphes semicollaris, assembly GCA_013400055.1. Lineage (NCBI taxonomy): Eukaryota > Metazoa > Chordata > Aves > Charadriiformes > Rostratulidae > Nycticryphes > Nycticryphes semicollaris. Next base: position 95,212 of record VXBJ01003314.1, on the reverse strand, counting down.
AAATATTTATATATAATATTTATTATTATTTTTTCATTTTTTAGGCATGGCCTTGCTACCAGTTACAAAGCTATTCATAATATCAAAACATTTTACTCTATCTGCAATTTCTCATTCCTAATTCTAAAAGAGAGCCTATAAAATATCTTTGTAAGACATACTTGGTAATTAAAGTAAACAACTCCTCCGAATATTCAACGTCATTGAATCAGTAAGTGACACTGGTCTTCTGGTATACAGCAATCATTTTGTATTCCACTGCTTAGTACTTTAAGTGATAGCTACTTCTCTCT
>VXBJ01003314.1:0-94880 GCA_013400055.1 Nycticryphes semicollaris | reverse complement strand
TCTCGCCGCCCCCCCCCCCCCAAAAAATATTGACATTCACTCTTTCTCCTTACTCAAATCCCTCACTATTCCACACGTTGTAACGTCTTTTTCTCAAACCAATGAATGAAGATAATTTACTGGAACTGAGTAACACTTCTAAGGTGTTTTAGCCTGAAATTTGGAAAAAAAAATACTATATATGTAAAAAGAATCTAATTTCCTACTCACACATTGAAATTTAAGCACATGACAAGATCCCTTCACAAATGAGAATATATGAAGGCTTAACTGTAACGATTAAATGGATAGGATTTTTCCTCTTGTCAAATGGGGGAGTAGTTTAAGGTAAAAGTATAGATGTTATGATGAAAGAGATATAGAGATCAGAAAACTAAAGGAATATAAAATTGATTGCTAACATTGAAGATTGTAACAGTTTTAAAAAATGTTTCTATATATCCTTTTAAATTAGTAACACCAACAGTAACATTATGTTATATTATGTTGTGCTGTTGTTGTTATGCCATGTTATAAAAGAGCTGCTGCTTCTTTTTTTATAATAGACAGTCTTATGTTCTATAGTCTTTAAACAATCAAAAATATGCAAGGGGATAAAAATGATAAAAATATTTATGAGCAGGAAATTAAGGTATTAAGCACTACTGTGCTTCAGAAGTTAATTTCAAAACATTTCTAAAGTCTTTAAGCCCTTTGCAAATTACAATTTATTATGTCTATGACTTTAACAGTGATATTTCCAGTAGAAATCATAGGAAACTGAATAGCATCTGTCCAGGAATATCTAAGAGCTGAGACTAAAGTGGATTTATAGTTCTTGTCTACCAGTAAGGAAAGTTACTGGGTCTTTTGCCACAATTTCAATGACAGTAAAATAAAGCCTTAGTTGTGAATTCTGTGATAATTTGAGAGCAACATAAGGCTGTATCTTCACATTATTTTCTGCAGTCATGGTGATTTTTGATTTCCATGCTAAAACGTTGTCCTTATTATGCTGTCATTGTTTAATATGTTGTAATGGCATTATCAGTATCACTGAAGCTTTCCTGATGAGCACCAGCTGAACCAGTCCTAATGACTTGCATTGTTAGCTGAAGCAATTGGCTATAATTAAAGCAGTTCAAAACATGCTCACCTTTAAGAAAGGAAATGGTAATGCTTGCTTTACTTTGCGATGTTGGGTAGCTTTCACATAATCAAATTTTAGCTGCAGAAAGTCTTTTGAGTTTTATCTAGAGCCTGTAGAGAGGGGAATTCCAGAAGGTGATATTCCTCACCTATTTCACTCAGGGTTGCAAGGTAAACCCTCAGGAAGAAAGCAGTACAAAAGCTAGAAGTATTACTCATATTAGCATGTTCTGCTCCTCAAAGAGAAGCCAACCATAGTTGTATTAGTGATAGACATATGGTAAGCATCATATCTGTGATACACTAGACCTTGCTCAAGTGGTTGATGAACAAACTTCTTCCTTGAAGAGTTGAGAAAGACTGAAAATGGGACTGGAAAATGTTCAGTGATTGAGACGTGTGGAAAGGTCCTGGGTATTTTTAGTTTTTTCCCGTTGTTTTTGTTTTGGTTTTTGGTGGGTTTTTTTTGGCATGCTATCAATAACCATCACCCAGTACAGATGGATATCTTGACATTTGTCACATCAGTTTTCATGCACCAAAATGTACTCTGTTGTTTTGACAGAGTTGCATGGTGTGTTTTCCCCTGTGACAATTTGACTAGTGGCTGTAAGAGATCTTTTTAGATTTATCATGCCAGCCACTTTTTGACTGAAAATTTGCTCCCTATCTATGTTTTACCTCATGATTAAAGGTTCTATTTATTAAAGAATCTTTTTTAGATTGTGCTTTTTCTTACTGATTTTCTTCCTTATTGTGTGCCATCCAATAGGTCAAATGCCTAGTCAGTCCTAACTGAACTCTTTGAGAAACCTGGGGTCTTAAGGACACATTTGGGCCAAGCAACACAAAATGTGTGCACACACTATCACATTATATTTATTGGGTGGCATTTCTTGATGTATTTCAGCACATTTTCCATTTCTATAACAGGAAAAAATGAATGTATGCAATGATGGGGAAGAAAGCTCAGCATTTACCTGATTGCTTGTAAATCTAAACACAGGTTTAAATGTAGACTGAATATCTGGATCAATACATATTTATCCCATTGTGATTGTACATTCCTTATAGATTTTTAAAGTAAAATGAAAAGATAAATTTTCTTGTTTCAGAAGTTCCAACATATTTTGAATACAAAAAAGAACCTTCTTATTCTGTTCAGCAAGGCAATTTACGGGAGAATAATCTGGATATAGATTGTTGAAGTGAGTTACCTCAAACAGCAAAGAATCAGATTGTACCTGTTCTATAGGTATATTCATGCAAGAAACATTTTGCTTTATAAAGGAAGACTTCTATGAACAGGGACTCTTACCCATCTTCAGTTACCTGCCATTCAGAAAGGAGCTGGGGACATCATGTAAACTCACAGGTAGAAGTCAGGCTATTATGTGATTTCAACAAACTAGACAAGTTTACTGGACATTTCAGAATCTCTTCCCTTCCAAGCAATGAAAACCCTGCAGGCAGCAGTCCCTCACACAGATGAAGCTGATGGTGGATGACTGGACTGCATGGATGTTGGAAAGGGATCCTTTACTTGGAGCACCTTTCCTGCCTTCTACCAAATAATCTGACACAATGCTAATTGTCATCTGCAGCTCAGACCTTTTTCCTCTGAAATGTCATTTTTCTGGTCACAAAAAAGAAAGCAAAATCTGTATCTGTTTTTCACAAATTCTTGAAAGTGAAAGATAAGTGACTTCTTTTGCTTGAGAAGTGATTTTTTTTTCCTGGCGTTTTGCTGCAGTTCGAAAACAAATTAGTCTAACATTTTAAAAACATTCATCAGTGAAATAATAGTCACTTGTGAATTTAAAGTCTTTTTGGGGAGGATGAGATAGCTTTGATGTCTTTGAAATAGCTTCTAGACCTGTCTGTTAGCTATCTAGAATGGGAAATATATTTAAGATGGAATTCAAATGGCTGCATTGTCAGAATAATGAGCAAGGCAATTTTCTTAGCAGTGGGCAGCTATGTAAACCTGAGAGGAGTACCAGTGAAGTTTTATCGTTTATATTACAGAGAGATACTGGAGCTAGCTCTATATATGTTTGGTGTGCAAGATCATGAACTGTTCAGGTATGGCATTGCAAAAAACTTGGCTATACTTCATCCAGGTCCAGCTTCAGTGCAGAAAGAGTAAGTCTGATTTTGTGCAGCATGGAGTCTGCATTGAGGTTGTTCTATTTAGATTTAGTGAACCTTTCTATACAGGAAATGATAGGGAGCTCATTTACAGAGACACTGAAGTAATCAGGTATGTATTGCACTGAAGTTGAGCAAAACTTACCAACTCTGGCTCAGTGATGCCCTTCTGTGCCTGATTTGATTCTTGTGGAGCCATGTCAGTTTCTCTGCACTGTGCTCTCTGGACTTCAGTGGTCAGGTTGCCTGCATAGCTCAGCTATAGAGTTCAGATTATACAACCGGTATAACCTGGCTTTCCCACTGACCAGTGTATCTCAGCTTCCTGTTAAAATACACAATAGAAAGTCAAACAAACTTTTAATGTAATGCTGTCAAGCCTTAGGAACAATGGTTTTTGGTTTGGTTTTGTTTTTTTTTTTTTTTTTTTCTAAATGAAACTTTTCAAGGAACTTTTCAGAAGAAATTGTGGGAGTGTTGGGCATAGGAAAAAAGACAAACCAAAGTCAAAGGGAACTCAGGCTAATGTATTTTGCCTGAATTAACCATGACAGCATGCACTTTCCTTTATTATTAATGAGTCACATCTCCTAAAACAAGCATCTGAGGTCTACACATAGCTGACAGAGTACCAAAGATCTTTAAAAGCTTTATGCCCATCCTACATGCCCCCATATTCCAAACAAAAGACAAGAACAAACTCACAGGCACAGACAAAAAGAACTATTTCAGCTTGTCCTGAAAGTCAGAAATATTGTCTGCTTAAAAGGCTCAATGCAACACATAGTAAAATATACATTTAATTTTATCACACAACTATTAAAAGAAAAATGTTTCAGTTCATTCAAGTTCCTTGTTGAACCATAACCCTGGTACTGTAGCAGCATGTTGAGGCTCAGGTGACTGAGATTCCAAACACAGAAATGCGTTCATCATATATATGGTCCATAACATTCTGTAATAACTAAATCTTTGCAATGTATCCTTTGATCTTGTGATCTTTGTGATGTTTTGGAAAGATGAATCATTCTCAAGAAAGTGAAATACTTTGCACCCTATTTCAGTTCTGCCATGGATTATTAAAGGTCTGCATATCTTCATTTTTATAGATTTTGTGTAATTCAGACATTCTTTATGTTTCTTTCCATAAAACACACTTACACTACTGTCATCGTCATAGTCTTAGATAAACTGTGATAGTGATGAAAAGGTCGGCACAGAAGAGACAACAAGAAACATCTTTGTATTTGTCAAGTTGCATGATTTTTCTTACCTAATGGTACCCCACAAAGGTGGAGATACCCAGGCTATTATTTATTTAGGCTCCCTTTATACTTAACAAAAAATACTAATTTGAGTGCTAAGACAGATTTTTAGTATGACTGTGAAGAAGATTCCCTTGAGTGGTCTCTCAACATTAAATATAGTTATGGTAGATGAGATGATTAAATAAAACTTTTAGATGTCTAAAGCCAGATTAAATATCCTCCCATAAATGAGTTCATGAGCATCTCAAGACATGGACCTTGCACTGGAAGCACTTTCACCTCACATTTGAATGTTATCAATAAAATTGTGCTGCCTAACATTTTGTGATGGCCCATGACTTACTTTAGCTATACTTATAAGAGAACATGGTGGAAAGAGTAAGTAATTTTTAAGGCATCAGGAAGTATGTTCATGCTATTCCAACTCCAATTTGCTGGCCTTTCACAGGTCACTTTTTCACATAGCTTGACAGTGCTTGTTGAACTGTGTGTCTCTGAACTTCCTAATAACAAAATTTTCAAAGAGTGAATGTTTTCTGGTTGGAACAGCTACTGTTATGTGTGAATACTCCAACACTGATTTTTACGTCTCTTCTTGCATTTTTTTTCAGTTGTGCACTCAGAACTGCTGGCGAGTTCCTGGAATGATCAAACCCTGCATATTCTTGCTGCATATCTGATATCAAATGTTATATCACAGTAAAAAATTTTGTTCTCTCAGCTTCAACCAGCCTCAGTAGTACAATCCAGAAAAGAAGGGTGACAAGAAATAATAAAAATTTCAGCAATGGCCTGTCAAATGCCAATCACATCAGCAATTTTGAGCTGCACTTATAGTATCAGGAGTTAAATGCATCAAGAGCATAGTTTTGACTAACAATGTTGCCATACTGTTTTGTTGACAGGAAAAGATTGTGGCAGCTCTTTGACATAAAAAGCTTTAGTTGTGATGTCTTCCTGAAAGTTCATTTGCAGCAGCTTCTTTGTAGCTAATAACTAACTAGGGTAAAACACACGAGTAGGTTTTAGTCTCTGGGGAGAGAATGGAACACCGTTTTATACCAAACCATTAGAAAACTCATACTTTTGCAGATGGATATAGAAATTATTAGCTAAAACAGAGATGAGCGGGTAGTAAACTAGTCATTATGTTTTCACTGAAAACAATTACATCACTAGAAAGAGGGCAGCAGGGAGTGTCAAGGTGCCACACGTGCTGGGGAGTCCCAATGGGGCAAGGCAGGCCATCACAGACTGTGTCTGTCCCACCGCCACAGACAGGAGCAGAGCAGCTAGAGAGCAGCCAGCACAGAGCCACCTCCAGGCACTGAGCTGAGGCTGGGGCCAAGCTAGGGCTGGGCTGTGATGAGGACCCATGGGCAGGAGCCAGGACTGAGTTGTGGGGAGATGGAGACTGGCACTTCTGCGGTCTTACTACACCAAACACATATCTTTTAGGAAGGCTGAGTTAGGAAAGATTAACCCCATCTCAAAAGCAATGAGATCTAACAACTGGAATTTGAAGTGAGGATATTAAAACTGTATCTTTCTTTAAGAAAAACTTAAAAGTATTGTTTTGGAACAGCTAGGGTGGGCAGAAGTACCTTCAGTTGCCAATTTTTAGATGAGAGGAAACACCTGTGTGCATTTTCCAGAAAGAAATATATTGCCTTTTAAAAAAATTAACAGACTGGTAGATTGTTCATTCAGCTCTTGTATCTACGAATCTGTAAGAAATAAGATGATGATGGTATCTATGCAACGAATGCTAGTACAATGACATTTTAATATCTTGAAGTTTTTCTCTGTTTTTAAAACAAACATTAGAAGCTCTTTGGAATGTTATAAATGTTCTACTGTTTTCCCACAGATTTTAAGTCATCTAACTGAAATAATAGAAAGCAATACCAAAATACAGTGTTTTTATATGCTGGCTGCCTTAGAAGTTTTAAGCACTCTCACATCAGTTGGCATCAGCGTTAGAAGAAATACACGTGAAAAATAAGAACTGAGTAACATTTTGGAAGGAATTTTTCCTTTGTGAAAGGGGTAATTATAGTATACTTAAATTAGCCTGGAACATTGTAAGTAATATATTAGATGTCCCATCAAGATGTTGTAGGACATGGACCAGAACAGAATAAAGAATTTAGAATCAGAATGGTTTAGGTTGGAAGGACCTTAAAGATCATCTAGTTCCAACCCTCCTGCCATAGGTAGGAACAGCTCCCATTAGATCTGGTTGCTCAAAGCCCCCTCCAACCTGGCTTTGAACGCTTCCAGGAATGGGGCATCCACAACTAACCCTAGCAAACTGTCTCACCACCCTCATAGTGAAAAATTTCTTCCTAATGTCTAATCTAAACCTACTCTCTTCCAGTATGAAGTCATTACCCCTCACCTTATCAGTACATGCGAAAAGTCTCTCTCCAGCTTACTTGTAGCAGCCCTTCAGATACTGGAAAGCTGCTATAAGGTCTCGCCGGAGCCTTCTCTTCTCCAGGCTGAAAACCCCAACTCTCCCACTCTGTCTTCACAAGAGAGGTGCTCCAGCCCTCTGATCATCTTCGTGGCCCTCCTCTTCCATGTGGCACTCCAACAGGTCCACGTCCTTCTTATACTGGGGGCTCCAGAGCTAGATGCAATACTCCAGGCAAGCTTTCAAGAGAGCAGAGTAGAGGGGTAGAATCACCTCCTGCCACCTGCTGGCCATGCTTCCCTTGGTGCCGCCCAGGACGCGGTTGGCTTTCTGGGCTGCCAGTGTGCCCTGCCAACTCAGGTCAAGCTTCTTATCCACCATCACTCCTAAGTCCTTCTCCCTGGGGCTGCTCTCCATCCACTCTCCACCCAACCTGTAGTTGTGCCTGGGATTGCCATGTACCAGGTGCAGGACCCTGCACTTTTCCTGGTTGAACTTCATGAGGTTTGCACAGGCCCACCTCTCATGCCTGTCCAGGTCCCTCTGAATGGCATCCCTTCTCTCCTGCATGCTGACCACACCATACAGCTTGGAGTCATTGGCAAACTTGCTGAGGGTGCACTCTCTCTCATTGTCCACGTCACCAACAAAGATGTTAAATAGTACTGGTCCCAGTACTGACCCCGAAGGAACACCACTCACTGCTGCTTACCACTTGGATATGGAGTTGACAGCTACACATTGAGTGTGACCGGTCAGCCAGTTCTTAATCCACCGTGTAGTCCATCAGTCAAATCCACGTCTCTCTAATTTAAAGACAAGAATGTCATGCAGAACAGTGTCAAATGCTTTGTTCAAGTTGAGGCAGTCTATTCATCTTCTGCACGAGTTATGAGTTTGTCTCTTCTCCCAAGCAGCAGAGAGCCTCAAGTGGCACCAGGAGAGTTTGAGATTCAATATTAGGAAAAATTTCTTCACTGAAATGTTGTCAAGATTTGAAACAGGCTGCCCAAAGAAGTAGTTGTGTCATCATCATCCCTGTAGTCACCATACCTGGAGATGTGCAGGTGTGACACTTCGCGACGGGACATGGTTTAGGGGTGGACTTGGCAGTCTTAGGTTAATGGTTGGACTCGATGATCTTAAGGGTCTTTTCCAACTAAATGATTCTGTGATTCTGTGGCTTATTCTATTACTCTATATTTGAACATTACCAACATGAGATTCCCCTATTCATTCCCCCTTTTTCCTTTTCAGAAAACCTTTAAGCAATCTTCACTTATTATTTCTTTCAGAGTTGTTATATTTACTTACTGAGGCACACATTTTTACTTTGTGTGGCCTCTGGTTCTCTGTAGGGTCCTCTGCACATCATTTTATTCCTGAACTTAAAAGGAAAAGCTGGGGTCATTTAAAAATTGCTCATTTTATGTACCAAGAAATGTAAATGAAAATGGATTTTTTTTTAAGTTAATGTTTCCCAAGAAAAATAGACTCACTCTGTGATCATGAGATCAACTGAAAAAATAATTATAAATATTTCCATTTACAGTAGAAAACTCTTTGAATCATTTTGATTTACACTCTTACGAACTTTCTAATTCTAGTGTAGAGTAAAAGATTAGTATAAATGGCTTCTAATGCTGGAGACTTTCAAAGGTGAAAATACTTCTAACAAGGCAGTCATAAAACCTCAAGTGCCTTGATCTTGATGTGAGCTGGGCGTAAAAGAATAGATGGTATCATCTCACCAGGGTCAGGGTTTAATCTGACCAGGGTCAGGCAGTTGTACTTCTTTTCTTTCTCTCTGCAACACTCTCTCTTGAAGACTAAATGATCTTTTATTTTGTTAAAAATAGCCCCATACTTCAGATAGTAGATGTCTGACAATTTCTACTTCTTTTCCTGCCTTGTGCTATTGTGGTGTTGCTGGTTCCTTTCACTGTTTGAATTTTAGGAACTACTTCAACTTTTTCAAGACTGGATTGTTTACACCATTTGACCATTCTATGTTTCTATCTGTATGTCTGTCTGTCTATCTATTGATCTATCGATTGATCTATCTATCTATCTATCTATCTATCTATCTATCTATCTATCTTTTCTTCCACAATTCCTTTGCCCACACAACAGCTTCACTGAATTAATTTCCTGCCTTCTATACTTTCCCCAGTAATTTGACCAATTAAGGCTCACTTCTTTCGTGCTGGCTAAAAGAAACTAATACAAAATAACAAAAAAAAAAAAATCTGTCATTCCTAATGTTTAAGTTTTAATGCAAGAATTTTTTATACGTCTTTTGATCATGATCTCATCTTTCTGCTTAATTTTATTTCTTCTTATATTAGAGCACAGAATAAATATTGCTCTGACCAGAAAAACTTGAGATAAATTCTAGCATATTTACAAGATTATGAGTTTTAAAGACTGTGGGTAACCCTGACCATATCAAAATTATGTAACAATTTATAAAAAAAAAAATCTATTGTTCCATGTCAATATTTTCTGTAAATTTGACATTTTTCTTGTTGTTTTCAATTTGGAATGGAATTTTCTAATTTTTTTTTAACACTCACCTTTTTAACAAATTGGCTAGGTGTATTTTAAGGCAAGCAGTTTTGTAATACTGATAAAATACACTATTATGGCTTCCTTCTGCTTAAGTTGATGACTTTTAGCAAATAATTCAGGATGATGTTCTTTTCTTGTTTTTCTTCAACCAATTGGTCAAACGTTATTTATTCTTTTAATTGGTTAAACCCCACAGTTAATTCATGCTTGGTTAAGTAAATCTTCGTAAATACAACAGTAGAATGAAAATATCTCTATGTCATTAAAAACATGTTGATCCTAAAAAAGGAATACTAATAATTTGTTATAATGAAAAAAGAATGAAATCTTATTTTCCCCAAGAATTACTGAGCTATCACCATGTCACGGGACAATACTGCCAATAAAGTGGTTTGATGGAGTAAGATGCTGAGTGAGTTGCATTCCTCCTGATCTATCTCCAAGATATCTTCTTGACAGCTTTGATCATGGCTTTCCTGTGTACCACCTTCAAGTGGTAACCTGTGTACTTACACTGACCTACATTCTCACTGCCTTGCAGGACTCATGCCTTATTTAAATTTCTCTCTTGGTCTCACAGCAAACTGCAGAGCAGTTTGAGAAAGAAAAACACTACCTGACTTCTTGTGGCAGTTTTAGGAGAGAGGAAAGGTAGCCAGGGATTTTCATGCTGGAGAAAGATTTAATTTCTGTGAATTCTTTCATAGACGCATGGCGCTTCATCTTTTGATCGACTTTGGGTTACACAGGCTGCATTTATTCGTGACTTAGACTCCACTATGCATATCTTCAAAGTGACCCTCATTTTACTTCAAGACATTCAATTGTTCCTTGTTTTCGCTATTAGTATGCCTGAGTGAACACTAGCATTCATCAGTAAAAATGTCAGACATAATGAAAATTTCTTCAAAAGACATCTTATTACACACACTCAAAAAGAAAAAAGGTATTTTATATAGCTTCAGTTTTCTTCATTCTGTCCTTGATTTACAATACAATTGTCCTTGATTCCTTTGTTAGTGTTTTAAATGAATACCTGTTACGTGAAGAGTGCATAATATTATGTAGATGTATGTATATACAGATCCTCCCCCACATGCTACTTTGAAGAGAATTCAAAAACAACGAAAAATACACTGTTCTTTCACATTGAAAATCTCACTGTAATCAAAACTGACTTACTTCATGTATGCAGCATGCATTTTGAGGTATTTTTATGGAGTACCAAATTAAATATTTCAATTACAGCTTCAGTGAGATATTCAGCAAAAATTTGAATGGACCCCTGTAGGCCTACCTTAGAAAAAAATCTCCAGGCCTATATTCTCATACACTCTATAAAGACGTGTCATACTTGCAATTAAAATAAGTCATTTCTGTAAATGAGCTGAGAGAGATCCCATCTCTTTTGCTCAATTATTCCCATTTCTATTCCTTTTTTCTCCTTTGTTCTTGTGCCCATGTGACTCAGGAACAAAATGTAAAGTGAGACTTCGGAGAGTGTAAGACTGGGAGTTAGGATCTGTGAGCTCCAACTTTCGAATATGAAACAGAAAAATTCATTTTGGTTGTTTTTCTGAGTTTTCCCAACAGGCAAAATCCTTCAACATTCATCAGCTGAACATCTGTCTAGCCTTTCTCTATTACCAAGCATCCTCAAGGTCCTGCCATAAGATACTTACCCTAAGACTATTGTTTCTTGCTCTAACTCTTTCCTTTGGTCTTTAGGTTTGTCATTCCCCCTTGAAATGTTTTTTTTTTTTTTTTTTTGTTATCTGCTGTCATTAGGAATCTTCCATATCTGTCAAACTTGAGCTTTGAACACTGCAAGTCTTGTGAGAGAGAACTCCTTACTCTTTGTCTTTGTTTAGCAGAGTAGGCAGGGTGACATCTTAATTTATTTATTATCATTTTTTATTTTCAGGAGGCCAAAAATTGTGCTAAATCCCACCCTTCCCCCACCCCTCCAGCACTGGCTGCTGCTTAGACCATAACCATCAGAGGGAGCTGTGATGAGTTGTATCTGTACTTTGGGGGATGGCTGGCAACACAGCCAAACAGTCTAGAGTGGGGACCTAGATATTTTATTCCCATGAGAATATGACTACAGGTCAATTATCTTACTCTATGAATAGTGGACTGACAAAGAGCCCTTTGAGCTCTCCTGTATGGCAACAGGCTGCACACCAGGATCTCCCCTTGGGTGGGGACACCTGCTTAGGGTTACATTACTCCTTGAGGTTTAGAGATTCCTTGCCACAATACATTCTCTGTAAGTGGTTAATGGCATGCTTACTTTGAAATCTTAGCTAAGTGACTTAAGAAATTTACTGCACATATATAATCCTTTAGACATAAACTGTTGACCAAGTGTGGGACTAGGATTGGATCCAGCTGCACCCAAATTCCACTCTAAGAAGGAGTTTGGAAAGCAAGGTGTTATTTACTCAACCTTGTGATTCAATGGGAGAGTTTCCCTGACAGCTTGTCTGACCCTGTCCTCTATGTAGTAAATAACCAAGTGTACCTTGCCATTGAATCATGTAAAACACTGTCACATTCACTATGAAAAGTTTCTAAATCAGTGTTTTCTATTAATAAATATTTCACTACTTCTCCCTTACAAATGAAGTTAATCATGCCTGTGATACAAAGCGTGTAATATAAAAAAACCAAAAGAAACTTGAAGCACATTTGCTTGTCCCTGTCATGTCTTTCATCATCTCATAAGCCTTCAGAAACACAAAGCAGAATCATTTTTTCAAGCAACTGTCCCTTTGGAAAAAATGATCCTCAAATGAGAAATGCTAACAATATAAGGAGAAAAAACGCTGTCAGCATTTTTGTCCAAAGTATTATGGAATTCTACTTAGTTTTATTAGCACTTGGGAAAAACCAGAGCCTCCAAATGTGAGATGTTTCTGAGATGACTCAGTGGCATGAGTTCAGATCAGCTAGCCAACTATAAGCATCAAGCCCATCATTCTGTTGGTAGGATGTGTATTTGAATGGCTACAAATATTGACCATTTATCAATAATATTTAGGGGTATTTTTTGTAAAATCAGCACTGGGTGGTTTTTTTTTTAACATGGCTTACATTAATTTTGCTTTAGACAAGCACCTAGACTCGTACACAACTCATGGATTCCACAGGATCCTGGCATATATTCATGCTTACATGTGTGCTTCATTGCTATCCTGAAGAGCTGGAGCAGAAGAATAAAAAAGAAGGTAAGAGGCAAAGGAGAGAATTTACTGTTCATTTCCTTTCCACTTAAAAGGGCACTTTCTAAAGCTACTATGACAAAATCAAACATATATACAACTTGTATAATTATGAGATCAATAAAAAATTCAACAACTTTTAGAAGACATTCAAGTGACATTGTAGAATAAGAAATTTTTATGAATGAAATGGTATCGTAATAAACTGTTAGCTTTTTTAATGTCTTTGAAGGATTTAAAGGATTATCCCCCGTGATTCAGGTAGAGGCAGAAAGAGACCTGCTCCTCCATCGGGACTGTCACATGTTCATGGGACCAAAGGGGCTCCACCCTAGGGTGCTGAGGGAGCTGGCGGAGGTGACTGCCAAGCCACTTTCCACCATCTATCAGTGTTCCCGGTTGTCTGGAGAGGGCCCAGAGGATTGGAGACTTGACGATGTGACTCCCATCTGTAAGAACGGCTGTAAGGAGGATCCGGGGAACTACAGGCCGATCAGCCTGACCTCAGTGCCAGGGAAAGTTCTGGAGCAAATCATCTTGGGTAAGATCACACGGCAGGTGCATGGCATCCAGGGAATCAGGCCCAACCAGCACAGGTTCATGAAAGGCATGTCATGCTTCTCCAAACTAATCTCCTTCTATGACTGTGTGACCAGACTGGTAGATGAGGGAAAGGCTGTTGATGTAATCTACCTAGACTTCAGCAAAGCCTTTGACACGGTCTCCCACAGTATTCTGGGGAAACTGACTACCCGTGGCCTGGACAGGTATACTCTTCTCTGGGTAGAGTACTGGCTGGAGGGGTGTGCCCAGTGGGTAGGGGTTTATAGAGTTATGTCCAGCTGGCGTCCCATTAGAAGTGGTGTCCCCCAGGGGTCAGTACTGGAGCCTAACTTGTTTAATATCTTTATGATGACCTAGATCAGGGGATTGAGTGTACCCTCAGCAAGTTTGCAGACGACACCAAGTTGGCAGGTAGTGTGGGTGGGAGGGTAGGGAGGCCCTTCAGAGGGATTTGGATAGGCTGGATTTCTAGGCCGAGGCGAACGTGATGAGATTCAAAAAGGCCAAGTGCTGGGTCCTGCACTTTGGCCACAATAACCCCATGCAATGCTATAGGCTTGGGGCAGAGTGGCTAGAAAGCTGTGAAGAAGAAAAGGACCTGGGAGTGTTGGTTGATGCTCAGCTGAATGTGAGCCGACAGTGTGCTCAGGTGGCCAAGAAGGCCAATGGCATCCTGGCTTGCATCAGCAATAGTGTAGCCAGCAGGGAGGTGATCATCCCCCTGTACTCAGCTCTGATGAGGCCACACCTCAAGTACTGTGTTCAGTTTTGGACCCCTCACTACAAGAAAGACATCGAGGCCCTCGAAATTGTCCAGAGAATGGCAACAAAACCGGTGTGGGGTCTGGAGCACAAGTCTTATGAGGAACAGCTGAGGGAGCTGGGATTGTTTAGTCTGGAGAAGAGGAGGCTCAGGGGAGCCCTCATCAGACTCTACAACTTCCTGAAGGGAGGTTGTGAAGAGGAGAAGGTTGGCCTCATCTATCAGACAGTTAATGATAGGACTCAAGGGAATGGCCACAAGTTGTGCCAGGGGAGATTTATATTAGATGTCACGAAATGCTTTTTCTCCCAAAAAAGTGGTCAGGCACTGGTCAGGGAGGTTGATGTTCAAGAAGCGTCTGGACGAAGTGCTACAAGACATGATTTAGTAGCTCAGTGGATAGTATTGGTGATAGGAGGACAGCTGGACTAGATGATCTTGTAGGTCATTTCCAACCTTGTATTTCTATGATTCTGTGATTCTTATGTTAACAGATCATAAAGCAAAACAGTCATGAGGACAAAAAAATCATAATAAACACAAACATAAATTAAATACAAACAACACACCCATGATAAACACCAACATTGTCATTAGAAAAATAACACTCTGCTGTGTAATATTTTCTGACACTAATATTTTCTTTTTGCATGGGCAGCTCAAAGGCACTCTGTAAGAAATTATTCTATTTAGAGAGACTTAAGCAGCAAAGAAACCTCAACTGAGTGCAATTAGCTCTCAAGAACAACTGTACCAGAAATAAAAAAATATAATTTAAATATCCAATCAGATAGTGTATGTGTACTGCACTGTTAAATTGACTACATCATACATATGATATATATCCTGTTTACCTTGCATGCAAACATTGATGTGCTCTTGTAGTACACTCATTTAATCTACAGTGGAAAATATATAGAAGAAAAAATTTTCCACTTTGATGAAATGTTTGGTTCAATTTCATTCTTTTGTGGTCCAGGCACTTGGACCTATCTTGAGAATGCCTTAGCCATTCTCACTCTCAAACTTAGCATTTAATTAATAAAAATTATTACATTTATATTATATTATAAATCAGTATTACCCTATGTTGTTTGAAGAGCTGTTAGATTTTCTAAGGATGTACTGCTTTCTTTGGATACTTTCTAAATAAAACACTGCTAGAAATACGGCTGAAATCATAGTTAATTATAAATATCACTAAACGGGTGTCACAAGGTTAGGAGCACCAATAAAATATGTGTCACAGTAAACATCTTTCAAGATTTAATTCTAAAGATTTATATATCACTTATCTCTTCCATTTCAATGTCTGCATATATCTTCCAAGAACTAATCATTATGAAAACTGAATATTGCTGCTAAAAACAATACAGGATTTTGTTTTGCTAGTAGCACGACTGGCTTCCCAAACAGGAAATTAGAAACTGTACCCTTAGGAGTATTTTTGAACTACAGTGAAGTGAAATAAAACTCTCTTAATTGCTATTGATTGAGCCTAATAAAATGCTTTATACTAAATTCCCTTTGATGCATCTGTATATAATATTAATTATGCAAATAATATAATATCTTATGTCTATGGATAATTACAACAGTAATCATACTTATGTTGTGGGCTTTTTCTTCATGCAGGTGAATATTTTCCAAAAACAATGTCAAATAAAACTCTGTGATTTTACCTACATGAAAAGCCACCAAAATCCAGGTTGTGAACAACTTGATGCAAAGAGTAACGCAGAACAGCTGCCAGGGTTTTCCTTGTAATGGCCTGCTGAATCACAGAACAGCTGATACCAGCAGGCTCCACTGGAGACCATCCAATTTAAGACTCTGCTCTGCGCAGGCCAGCTGGAGCAGGATGCTCAGGGCTATGTTCAGTCAGGTTTTTATTATGTCCAGGGATAGAGAGTCCACAACTTCTCTGAGTAACCTGTGCCAGTACTCAGTTACCCTCACAGTATAAAAAGTGTTTTCTAATGTTCAGACAGAACCTCCCATGTTTCAGTTTGTGTCACTGAGCATAAGAGTCTAGCTTTGTCTTCTTTATACCCTCCCTTCAGATATTTATATGCACTGATAAGATCCCTCCTGAGCCTTCTCTTCTCCAGGCTGAACAGTCCCAGCTCTCTCAGCCTTTCCTCATAGAACAGATGCCCCAGACCCTTAATCATCTTCATGTCCCTTTGCTTGACTCTTCAGTATGTCCATGTCTCTTTTGTACTGGACAACCCAGAACTGCACACAATACTCCAAGTGTGGCTTCACCAGTGCTGTGTAGAGGGGAAGGAGAGGTTGTCTTTTGCAAAGAAGCTTTCCAGTTGAGTGGCCCTTGGCATACATATTGGTGCTGTTCGGAGATCATCTAGTCCAATCCTCCTGCCAAAACAGGTTCATCAATAGCAGGCTGAACAGGAACTCATCCAGGAGGGTTTTGAATGTTTCCAGAGAACAAGACTCCACCACCTCTCTGGGCAGCCTGTTCCAGTGCTCTGTTACTCTCAAAGTAAGGATTTTTCCTCATGTTGAAATGTAATTTTCTGTTGTTCCAGCTTGTGTCCATTGCCCTTTTTCCTGTTGCCAGGCACCACTGAAAAGAGTCTGGCCCCATCCTCTTGCCACCCAGACTTTAGATATTTATATGCATTTGTAAGATCATCTGTCAGTCTTCTCCAGGCTAAACAGACCCAGGTCTCTCACCCTTTTCTCATAAGGGAGGTGCTCCATCTTCTGCTGGACTCTCTCCAGTACTTCACTGTCCTTGAACTGAGGGGCCCAGAACTGTACACAGTACTACAGATGTGGCCTCACAAAGGCAGAGTAGAGGGGGTAATGCTCCCCAGGAGACCATTGGCCTGCTTGGCCACAAAGGCATATTGCTGCCTTATGGTCAGCTCCTTGACTGCAATTTCCCTTGTTCAACCTAATGAGGTTAATGACTTCTGCATGTCCAATTTGTTTTATTGTTCACGAATCTGTTTCTTCCCCTCCTTCTCCAAATCCTCATTGCTCCAGACTTTTCCATTGCCCTCAGGGGCCTGGGATTCCTTAGAGCTGGTCTTACCAGTAAAGACTGAGGTGAAGGAATTATGGTAAGGAGCACCTCAACTTTTCCATGTCCTTTGTTACTATAACCCCATTCTCATTCAGCAGAAGGCCCATATTTTCACTGAACTTCCTTTTGCTTACAATATAACTGGAAAAGTTCTTGTTGCCTCTGACTTCTCTTGCTGACTTTCAGCTCCAGGTGGGCTTTGTCTTCCCTAACCCCATTCCTGCATGTTTGGACAGCATCTCTATCTTCCTCCTGGCTGATCTGATCCTACTGCCACCTTTGTATGATTCCTTTTTATATTCCAGTTTAGTCAGGAGCTCCTTATTCAAACCTTCAGGCTCCCTGCAACTTTGCTGAACCTTCTGCTTGATCATGCTTGAGTGTGCATGGTCTATCCCTCTCCCTCAGCATCAGAGCAACTCAGCTTTTAAGTATAAGAAGTCTTGTGTAGATGGTGTTGCAAGCACGTGGTCACGCAGAACACAACTGTCCACTGAGCAGCTCAGAACACCTAGGACAGAAGTTATCTGACCTTTTTTATTGGGAAGACCATTTCATATCTCTTTCTCCAAATCCATTACAAATTACTTAAACATACTGCCATTCCAGACACTGTTCAGGCATTTTCCTGTGTCTCATACACTCATTTGAAATGACAGCAAAGAAAAAAAGGGACAAACAGGATATGTTTCTAATGAAATGCATCTCTCACAATCATGGAAGCTTTGCCTTCTGCATCCCCCCACCTGCTGTCTTTGTTTATTGTTATCGCTTGCTGTGTTATGCACAATTTGGATCTCATGCTCCTCGAGGTAAGGAGCTGTCAGTTTTCATTTGTGTTTAGAATGCCATATACACCTATGGCACTATAGAAATTATTAATAATAATAAATTATGACAGAGTACATTGTTACCAATCATCACATATTATGTGCACTTGCATAAGACAAGAAAAGCTTTACTAATATAACTGGAATAACTTGCCCTCTTTTGTGAAAGTTGACTTATTAATATACAATACTAATAAGTATTCTAATGTACTAATAAGTATATTTCTCTGTAGAAACAGAAAGGATACCAGAAAAGCCTTTCTTTTATTCTATGCATCAAAAAGCTTGTCTGTTTTTTCCAACTTAGTATTAAGAAGGATTAACATTTCGTACAAAACGCGCCTTTTTCTTCATGTCCTGAGACTATCACAGCTAAATCAGTTCTGCTAATACAAAGAACTGTTACTGGTGTGGCACATAACATGGATTTTCCACACAGAACTCTTCACACAACAAGACAGGAGAAATGTGGTAATCATATGCTATATACAGTTGGGAACCAAAACCCAGGAGTCCTAAGTATCAATTCTGCTGTAGATTAAAATAGACCCCCACAAAACTTAACAAGGTTTTACATGTACTTCAGCAGAAAAGCTAAATCACCTTATCCTCTGAGGTGTTTACAGAAGTTATCTTTTTACAGAAGTTATCTTCTTTTTGCTACATAAACAGAAGACACTGAATTATTCTTGTAGCCACCAAACATTTGCATCTATGCTTTAAAAATTTGGGGAATCTTAAGTCAATACTCTGAAAATGACTGCATCATGAAATATCTCTCTGTATCTCCTTTTGCAGTCAATCATTTACCCACTAGTGTACAAAAATGGACAGTGTTTAAGGATTTCACTTTGAATAGCTACAAACATGTTAAAGAAAATTCTAGGCCAAGGAGGACCTGGTTTGCTGCTTCTTAGGCAGGGGCTGGCAGAATGGGGATTTACTCAGCACAACATATTCTGAGATGTGACAAAGCCTTCATTTCAGAAACACTATGCAGATCTATAAACAGGAAGACCTCTGAATTAAAAGAGCTATAAAATCCATGCAATAGGCTGTTTAGATGGAGACTGCAATTTCCTAGACAGCCTGATCAAAAATTTATATTACAAAGAATGGCCTGCAAGTACATCTGGAATTTATTTTCTGTGGACTTATATATTTCTTGTGGTTTTTGAATAAAAAATCAGGTGTTTTAAGAATCACTACACAAAGCTTTGCTATCATGTGCCTATACATTTTGTTGTACATCCCTGAAGAGTTAGAAACATAAAAATGAATCACTGACATCTTTATAATGCTGTAGAGAAAACTCTCTACTGAGGATTCAGGCCCAGTATCCCCAGTATCAATTTTAAATAATTTTAGAAAATTCATATATGTGCATTATTTGTGAACAGTCAGCACGTTTACTTTTATAAATGTTTTCATTACATTAAATTCTACAACACATTTTGAGCTGAGATCCACTCTTAGATCTGTTACAACTATGCCCTTACATAGTTCAACATCTTTGTAACACCAATAAGAATGAATAATATTGACCTTTATAAAGTCCTTTGACTTCTGCAAAGGCAGTAAGATTGTTCTTTGCAGGATTTCTATGTACTGCTTGCACACTACCAAAGGGAGATTTATTTTAGCTCCTTCACATGGGCTGAATTTCAAAACAAATTTATATTATTAATTCATTACATTAACTTTATTTCCTGTTCAAATGAAATTTAATAGTTCTCTTTTCTGTGGCACAGACCGTAACAACTTTAGTCACACAAGTTGCACTCTACTGTGTTTTGATTTGGGCATGAACATATTTTCACTTCATCTGCCCAACAACTGCTTGCAAAAATCGTAATATATTGCATGTTGATCTTCTATTGAGAAAAATCTTATCAAAAAGCTGAAATGAAAGTCTCATCTCCACCAGCACCTTTTTACATTTTTTGTGCCGCTTCCGTTACTTAATTTTTTTCTTGTCAAGTTTATCACTATACTTGTCCTTAAATTGAAGTGCAGAAGAGAAACAGCAAGAGACCTGTGTGCAAGCTGCAATCTTCAAGAACCTTAGGAGGAACATCTATCTTGTTAGGCAGAGCAAATAACTCCCTTTCCCTTTCCTTCTCCTCTCTGCTCAACTCTGCTCTCACTCCCACTCCCTCTCTCTTTTTTTCTGTGTGTGTGACCTTTCAGGAACCACAATTTCTTGTATTGCAGGAATCTTTCAAGTTCACATTTTTCTAAGAGCCCAAGTCTATCATTTCCATGCTTTACAGTCTCACTGTCACAATTTGATATGCTATTTTCAATTTGAAAGCTTTATTAAAGGTATTTTTAAAAACGGTTTATTCTTTCTTATTAATTGTAGCAACTTGTGGCATATTCTGATTGTATTATACATTGGGGACACAAGCTGGTATTTTATTGATGTTTCCCAAAGGAAACAGAGTTCAAAAGTGAGATGTAATATGCAGATGGCTTTAAGACCAGAGCACAAATTGCATGAATACTGATTGAGATTTGCTTATTACTCACTCGTGAAAGAATGGGGAAAAAAAAAGTGTCCTCTAAAAACCACCAAAACCTGAATCAAAGTGTCATGTACAATATAAATATCAGATTTGATGGACACATAAGGAAATCTAAAGTAAGCAAGATCTTTCTGCTGAAGGAGATGGAAGTTGAAAAACATCAATGATTTTTACTATCTAACTAGCTGTAATCTCTGCTGCTTTTTGGACAGAGCCACCTCTGGGCAAAACCAAGGTAGGTGTTCAATCATATATACAAATACTCATAAACAAGTTATTATGGGAACTAGATACTTAGTCAAACTGAAGTAAAGTAAGACATCTGCACAAGGACTAGCTATGTATATTACATTCAATGTGGTAGGAACATTCTCTGGCACTGGAACCAACAGACTTGAAACAGCCCATATCCATACTATTAACTATCATGGAATTACGTAATCATGGAATTGTCAGAGTTGGAAGGGACTTAGGAGATCATCTAGTACAACTCCCCTGCTAAAGCAGGATTGCCTGGACAACATTACTCAGGGCTGCATCCAGACAGTCTTGAAGGTCTCCAGAGAAGGGGACTCCACAACCTCCCTGCGCAGCCTGTTCCACTGCTCTGTCACCCTCCCCATAAAGGAGTTTTTCCTCATATTTGAATGGAACTTCCTATGTTCCAGTTATCCAACTACCTTATTCTCCAAGAGAAAGACAACCTAGTCTCCTCCTTCCAACAACTGTCCGAACATGTTCAGGAACTGTAGGGGAAAACATAAGCTGTCTTGGACCCAAATGTGTGCCAGGAATCATTCTATAATTTAATAGCAGAGATGATTGTGATCCAGCATCTGTGGGTCCAATCCTGACACTATTTGCTGTACTAACACAGCCAAAATTTCTGGCTTGTATTTCTCAGGGCTCCTGTGCAAATGGGTATAAGGTCTTTTAGATCTGATGGTACACGTAGATAAAGTGGCTGGATTCTGGCCTGTAAAAAATGTTTATATCCATTTCCAAGACTATTATAATAAAGAAACAGGCTGCTTAGTAGAGAATACAGGCCTGATAATAATAGTTTTTTTCTTTTTCATGTCCACCACAGAATATTATAAATAGTCCTTAGACCTAGTACCTGCAAATCAGAAGTTGAAAAGGAGTGCTTCAGAACAACCTGACATTAGGATACAGACTGGTGAGAAGGAACTGAGAGAGGATTAACTAGAAAACTACTGTACATTACTTGATGCTGCTTTGCATTCTGCACCATAGTTTAGAAAATAGGTAGTGGTCAAAAAAAAATAGCAAGGAGAAGCTTTTTTTGCTTTCACATGCGAAAGGAACTTCTTGTGCAACCACAGCTTACTTGCTGGTATGGTGGTGTGAGAAGCAGAAAAGTCTGTGCAAGTACTGCTCAGCAGTAAATAAAACATCTCTGCATTGTCAACACTGTTTCCAGCACAAATCCAAAACATAGCCCTACTACAAAGGTACTACGAAGAAATTTATGTGTATCCAGCCTAAACCGGTATACTGATAAACACTCCAACTTCAAAATTTCTAGCTGTTCGTTAAACAAATATGTGCCTAGCCCTATTACTAACCAGCTGAGTGAATAAACAATTGTGAAGTATTTTCAGCCACGTGACAGAAGTGGGTGGTCAGTGGTACATGCATATTCCAGCAGTAGCCTTCAGATATGGAAAAGGTGTGTTCTCTATGATACTGAAAGGCAGTAATAGCACAAAATCTCTCACTTCCAACAATGTGAGTCAGACCCTGAATTTCTTTAGGTGTTGTTAGTCCCTTTTTGAACTACTATGAACCAAACCCCCTAATAAATAAACCAAATTATATAAGCACTAACTTGAAAAACTTGTATATTTCCATATATAATTTTTCCCCTGAGTAATTAGGTTTTTCTTCAAGAAAAGCAATGACTATAAATTACTTGACAAATTGTGACTTGTTATACAAAGTTAAAAACCAGAAGAATTCAGTAGGTTTTCTACCTGTGCAACAGATCATAAGTTACCAGTTATATATAAACCTAAAGATGTGTTTGTTAAGGTTTAATACAAAGATCCTTTCCTATCAAATCTCACATAAAGTAAGTAGGTATGAAACAGAATGTAAGAGTTATGAAAACAGTGCCCCAGTTTCTACAAATATTTATCACTTCTTTTTCCTTTTTTCACTTCCCCTTATTTAGGCTCTACTCAGGGGAAATAATGCACCCTTAAGATACAAGAAAAACAGCTCTGGAACAATTTCAGGATCTAAGCCTACACCCCAGATTTAAAAAAGACTTTAACACCTGTCTCCCACTGATTTAAGTTGGACTTACGTGTGAAAATATCTTCGCACATACTTTATGTCTTCATATATAAAAGCATTTTGTCATCCTACAGGTATTCCCAACGGGTTTAAAATTTGATGACATACTGCAGAACTGAAAGGAACAGGCAGTTCTTTTCCCGATCTTGGCTGGTACAGCTCTATTATTTTCAGTGGAACTCCAAAGATTTTAATCTTCCATGGACTTTTTCCCTCTAAAACCACGGAAGATTAGAAAAACAACATTTGGATTCCAGTCATAAGATAGTAATGCAATTAATAGATTAACAATAATACAGAGCTATTGGCTTCTAGGGAAAGAACTGCAAAATTTCAAATCTTTATCTCTCCACCTTAAGCAAATAAATGAGATTAAATGACATGGGCTGATATTTAAGACATATGAAATAGTGGTGGTTTGAAACTGAGTCTTTTTAAGCAAAAATGCAGAGCATCAAAAATAGTTAATGAATTTGGAAAAAAAAAGATGTTTCTCACTGATAAATATCTTAAGCCTAGATAGTCTGCCTACGAACTTTTCAGGAGTGCTTGCTCTGGTTTATACCGGTGGGAGCTCTCCCACTGTGAGCCTGACATTCACAAGGTTGTTTCATGGCAGAACCTTTTTTCCCTCTGACCTGCTACCACCTCACCATCTCTGTGATTCCTTGCCTGCTCACCTTGTCCTTGCTGTCCTAACCTCACCCTGGCCATGCTCTGGTGTAAATGGCAGACTAAGTCTTTTGACCCGCTACTCTCATTGAAATTTAGGGCCTGACCCCTCCTCTTGGTTTATGAAAGAAAGTGACAGCCTCCTGAAAATTTTCTATATGTGAACAAGAACTTGTCTGAGGTTGAGTGGCAGCTTGACCTGAATAAGTATCTTCTCTCTTTGAAGTGGGTAGTAACCCAGAAAGCCTGGCAGTACTTAGCCTGGCAGCTTAGATCACTTATTTGATGCACCTGTGAAAAAGGGTGTGAGGAGAAAAGACTGGGAAGAGTGCACACTCTTAAATCATATGGACATAGATTTATTTATGCAGCAATGTCCTAGTTTGAGGTAAAACAATATATATTTGATGGATAAGAAGAGATAATCTGAGCAAGATGCGAGTGGTAACAAACAAGGGGTGGAATGTCCTGTTTTGAGGTAAAACAAACCAATTTTCTGTTCAGTAATTTTACTTTTCTAGCTGGGCCTCTTCTAACTAACTAAATGCTGAAATGAACAGCATATTGTTCAGAAAACTGTTCACTCTCACAGTGATAAGACCTGATTATACCAAGAAATGGTATGCAGAGAGGCTCTTGTTTGTACTTATTGCTGTAACAACCAAGGTCAGGTAATTTTGTTATTTGCCCCGTTGGAGGGTCAGAAGCAGAAAAGCATAGTGGGGTCACACCTGTAGGGAGGAGCGGACAGGACAGGTGACCCAAAACTGACCAACTGGGGTATTCCACCCCATTTGCATCATGCTCAGTATAAAAGTTGAGGGATCAAATGGTCAACTCTCTCTTTCTTTGATGGTTGACATATGATGAGGACCCTGTCTGTTTGTCTGCTTGTGATCCCGATACAAGTGTTTCTGACTCCAGATCTGGAATCCAGCTCCTGTCGATCACTGAGTCCAGTCTGGGACTTTTCCCAATGCCTGCTGGTGACATGATTGTCATCCTGGGAGCTTGATATGATTTTGTATATACTGTATCTATTTCATTATTTTCTTCCTTTTGTTTTAATTTTAGTATTAATACTTCATTGAAGTAGTTTAGTTCATTCTAAACTTGTGAATCTCCTTATCCTCTTCCTCTTCCTTCTTCTTGGGAGGAGGAAGGGCCATCTGTCAGTCTGGTTTGGGTAATTTTGGCTGAAACCTCGACAAGCTGGCAAGTATCTAAACCCACCAGGACTCTGAATGAATTATGCTTCTCACCAAAGCTTTTGCACAGATCTATAAATTAGTCTTGCTCTAAATTAATCTCTCATTCAATGCTGCATGCCCTACTTGGCTATTTTCTATGTGTGTAGTAGCAGGGGTGGAGGGGTCAGATGGAGTGTAAGAAGCAAAATTATAAGTCAAGTGCAAGGAAGCACTTGACACAAGTTCAAAATCAGCAAGGCTACCTTACTTAGCTAGGATCATCCATAACTTTCTACACTGTATCAGTAAACACAGAGTCACATTCAAAAGCCTTGTTGTATTTTGTAATGGTGGGCCTAAACTCCCCACTTTACTACCTTACTCTCCCTGCATCATCATAAATGGCAATTTATCATGCCATGAGCTTCTTTGGTGGTTAGAGCTTCAAGCATGGTTTTTTTTCAATTCTTTCATATTCTGGGGCTGAAACATTTTGCAGTTGCACTTAAGAAAGTTGCACTTAAGAAAATTGTGCTTATTCTCAAATGTATTTACTTTCTTGTCCACTCAGATTAGGTTTGGAAGACACAGCTTTCTCAAAACATAGATTACAATCCATTTTTTGAGATCATAACATTTGATATTCTTTCCTTGGATCACAAAATCAAGCCAGACTCAGATGAGGAGAAAGCTTTGGGAGAAAAACATCACGTGTTGTATCCAAAGCAAAAAAATGGTTAGAGTTGGAAGGGACCTTAAAGGTCATCAAGTTCCAACCCTACTGCCATGACAGGGTCATCTCCCACTGGAGCAGGTTGCTCAAAGCCCCATCCAGCCTGGCCTTAAACACTTCCAGAGATGGGGCATCCACAGCTTCCCTGGGCTAACTGTTCCAGTGCCTCACCACCCTCACAGGAAAGAATTTCTTTCTAGTATTTAATCTAAATCTCCTCTCTTCCAATTTAAAGCCATTATGCCTTGTCCTGTCACTCCACTTCCTGACAA
This sequence comes from Nycticryphes semicollaris, assembly GCA_013400055.1. Taxonomy (NCBI): domain Eukaryota; kingdom Metazoa; phylum Chordata; class Aves; order Charadriiformes; family Rostratulidae; genus Nycticryphes; species Nycticryphes semicollaris. The sequence goes on along the minus strand of VXBJ01003314.1, from coordinate 69,187 downwards.
AGAGTCCCTCTCCAGCTCTCCTGTGAGCTCCCTTCAGATATTGGAAGGCTGCTATAAGGTCTCCCCAGAGTCTTCTCCAGGCTGAACGAACCCAGCTCTCTCAGCCTGTCTTCATAGGAGAGGTGCTTCATCCCTTTTGATCATCTTTGTGGCTCTCTGCTGGACTCATTCCAACAGGTCCATGTCCTTCCTGTGCTAAGGACTCCAGAGCTGGGGGCAGTACTCCAGGTGAGGTTCTCTCAAGAGCAGAGTAGAAGGGCAGAATTACATCCCTTGACCATGCTTCCCTTGATGCATCCCAGGATGCAGCTGGCTTTCTGGGCTGCAAGCGTACATTGGCAGCTCATATTGAGGAATACAGGTTTGTTTGGCTGAGAGGAGTGAGACACAGTCCTATAGGTTAGAAGATTTCGCAGCTATATCCACACCATTGCTAAAGAGCAACCTGGAGGTGTGGGAAGGGCACAATGTGCTCCTTCATCTCCATCCCCAACAGCCTCAGGGGATGTGGTGCGGTGAGGCATGGGGAGACTTGGCATAGCTGTGCACAGGTTGTACCAGCCACACCGGGGCATTGCCCAGCAGGGCCACGCAGCTGGGCTGCTACCTGAGGTGTCTGTATAGTTGGGGAAACAGGTCTCAGAGCAGGTCTCAAGAGGTAGCAGAAGCAGATTCACCATTGAATGTTAGCTTAGCTAACCAGCCATTTCCTCCACACTTTTTTTTGAGCATTGATTAAAATACTAATGAGGGTAGCACGAGCTATGAGAAAACAGACTGTGTGACTTCAGTAAAGTGCATCAAAGCAAAAAGCTGTACTCGTAACCAGCCAGTCAAACAGCAGTACTGTCTCCACAGAGTGTGAGCAGAATAGAAAATTCTATATGTAAAGTTAATTCTGGCTTCATGTCATATCAGAAACACGCCTGTTGTCAGTAGTCATAAGCAGTGATAAGGAGTGCTTAGATCTAGCATATTTAATGTCTCATTTTTGTATTTACCCAAATAGTGAAGTTTTACGCCATTTACTAATCACTTCTTAGCCGGCAGCAGCAGCAGTATACTCCTTATTCCCTGAAGTTTGTTCTCAGTTAATTGCACTCATGAGTATAGCAAATTTAGAATTATTATTCTCCAACAAATCATTGCAACTCCCCGGCCAGGAAGCTGAAATAAGAGTTAGGCAATATAAGCTACATTATCACCTCACCTCACGTACTGATCTAATATTTTAATGTGGGGTTTTTTTAAGTCAGTACCTGACTGACATCTCTCCTGCTTAAAGGACCAATAAAATATACATAAGTATATATAAATTACAAAGTAACCTCCTCCAAAAGCAGGATGAAAACTGTTACTAAAATCTACTTAGCACTCTGGTCTACAGGATATAGTCTATGAATCCAAACTGATTGGCTCTGTTTCTTTTGAAGACAATCTTTCAGCTCCATTTTGGAGCTGGCTATTTCCATTAACCATTGTTGTCATGCATTGTTCTTAATGACCAGCCTGAAAAAAATTAGATATCAGTTTGCTTCAAACTCTCCCGTTGGGGCCAGATTCACAGTTGGAAAAAGTCTAGTGATTTCTGTAGGCTTATACTGCTTTGCTCTGGTGCTTACATGCAATCTCATTCTGATTGAAATGATCTAAAGGAAACAGTGGCAGTTGTCATACCAGCAGAGTTTTCTTCAGTGCTTTCAGTATTTTTCTGTCAGAGGTTAGATAGCTTTGCTGCTTGGCTGAGTTGCAAAAACTATTTTTGCTTCAATTCCTTTTTTTTTTTTTTTTTTTGTGAAGGTAAGTGACAGCATCTTTTACATCTAAGGCAGAAAAACAGGTTTTAAAGGACCCATTCTACCTCTCAGATAAGGTCTCCCAACTGACACCCCCTCAGAATATACAGACAGACCTCACAGTGCTGCACTGTATCCCTATACCTCTGCATTAGCACAGCTCAGATTGTCCTGCTTGCTGCTTAGCAGTGGAAAAGATTCACTTTCAAGTCTGAACAATAAAACTGGAGTAAATTAAAAGATTCAACGGATGTCACCAGACTTTGACTCAGGACCTGCTCCCACTGTGCACTGAGATGAAAGGTGTGCAGTTTGCTTTGCTGGGCTTTACCTCAAGGAAAGATGCTTTCCCTGAAGGGCATCATGAACACTAGCTTTCACTGTCAATAACAAATGTGAGCTTGCAGACTTGCCTGGAAGTGATCAGCTTTTACCAAGTTCAGTGAAATTGCAAAGTCTAAGTTGAATGATTTCACGCTTTTTTCAAAAAGTCAGGAAGACTGGAGACAGTGGACAACTCTGTATCAGAGCAGATTTGTATTTCAGAGTCCTGCTCAACAATGAAACATAAATAATATAAACCCAAAAGTATGACTGCAGCTACGTACAAGGAAAAATGGTAACTAGCCATGGTTACACATACACCATCACAACACAGTAGTCCTATAATCTACTGCAATGAAAAGCTCAGTTATAAACCCATGTAATGTAAAACTCTGAAGCCAAACCAAGAAAAGGCAAACCATTGCAACTTTTTGAATCAACAAGGCACCCAGTACCACAGGGGAACTTGTGGTCTCCACAGGAGAAAAATCAAGAGTTCTGCAGGTACACCCTAAATTTTAGAAACACACCTTGAGAAACAAAATAAGTAAATTGATTGCTTAAACAAAAAGTTTGCAAACTATCATAGGAATTGTAAAAAAGCAAACAAACTGAGGAAGAAACTCCACAATTGCCTTTTTCATACCAAATGGCTACACTAATGAGGAGTGCTAAATAGTTCTATTTAGTTTCACAAATTCACACAGAACTTCTCATGTGCTGCATAGTCCATGTGGTAACTGGGATGAACCAGTGTCCTCAGTCTTTCTTTATTGGACTATATGAAGACTACAAGCTATGACTCGTGTCTGACATTACTGGCTCTTTATAGCTGTACATAATGAATCAGGGCATTTACAGAATATCTGTCTTAAAGGACATCTTTCAGAACTGCATGCTGAAATAACTCCCAGAGCTCATGCAGTTGCTGAGCACTTCTAAAAATTAAATTAAAAAAAAAAATAATGCATTCCCTAGACTTGCAGTGAACACACGTGGCCATACTGTTACCTTCCAATGCACAGGGCAATGCACAGGGCTTTCTCAAGTCCCAGATCTTCTGCAGATTGCTGAGGTGAGTGGGAAATCTGAGTTGGACATCTCTCTTACAAGGAAAGGCTGAGGAATTTGGGTCTTTTTAGTCTGGAGAAGAGAAGGCTGGGGATGGGGGGTGGGGGAGGAGGATCTGATCAACAGCTATAAATACTTAAAGGATGGAAGTCAAGAGGATGGGGCTAGTCTTTTTTCAGTGGTGCCCAGTGACAGGACAAAAGGTAATGGGCACAAACTTGAACATAGGAAGTTCCATCTAAGCATGAGGAGGAACTTCTTTACTTTGATGGTGCCAGAGCACTGGACCAAGCTGCCCAGAAAGGTGGTGGAGTCTCCCTCTAAAGACATTCAAAACCCACCTGGACATGTTCCTGTGGAACCTTATTTAGGTGGACCTGTTCTGGCAGGGACATTGGACTAGATGATCTCCAGAGGTCACTTCCAACCCCTATCATTCTGTGATTCTGTGACATACTACTGACACAAGTCCAGGCAGTCAAGACCTTTCTCTGTCCTTATTTTGTCCCTGGGCACCATGACACAGTTGTCATCTGGCAAGGTAGGAAACCACCCAGTTAGCAGACAAGTCGTCCTCTCAGCTGGACCCTACTGATGGTTCCCAGCTCCTTGAATGCAGCTGTATGGATTTGGGACTGCCCCTGTCCCAGGAGTGGATTTTGTGCAAGGTGGCTGTGCGTTTATTTTCACTGTATAGAGAAGCTTCAACTTTTCTGTGTCTCAGTGCACAATGGTGAAAATACAGACAAAGGATGTTTCCTGCTTTCCCTGGGTGTTCTGAGGTAGTTTGCTTATGAAGCACAGACTGCTGATAGCATAGTTGAGTCAAGGACAACGTTTTAGTGGCATCCTAAAGTCAATGTTCAAGCTTCTGTGAGGTATGGAGCTGTGCAGTTTTGCTCATGTCAAAAAGGCAGGAGACTGAATGACCGGCACCAGCAGGCATCTTTTATTTAATTTAGGAGAGCTTAGATCACTCAAGAGTCTCAGTAGGGAAAGGAAATAATTGATAAAAACACTGAGTTTGCTGTCTTATTCAGCACTGCGTAATGTTAAGTCTGTATGTAGAACAGTACAAATCACAACTTTGCTTCTTGCTGTAATTCTTTGGAGTACAACATGGCATCAGGGGTCCCAATTACACTCTAAGCAAGCAGTTTTCTGAATGGAGTCAGAGAGGAAATCACAGAAGAGGGTATTTAGGTTTCACAGCTCAAGGAAAATTACATCTATCACATGTGGCTCCTGGAAAGAGAGTAACTGATCAGAAAGAGTGTTTATCTAAAGCTTAGTCTCCCTATGGCTTTGTTTACTCTTTAAAACATAATCCACTCTTAAGCAGAGTTCCACAAGAAGGAGCATTACCATCGTTGCCAGCTAATCAAGATTCTTTACTCTGTGTATGCAGCAGGTCAGGCAATCAATTGGATTTAAGCAATTAGTTTACTCGTGTGGCTAAAGACGTTAGGTCAAATTGAGAAGCAATGCAAACATGGATTCAGGGGACCCAGTGGTTTTAGATTTTATAACCTACAAACCTGCAAGAGGGCTGTAATAGAAGGAGTATAGCAAGGAAACAAACCAAAGAAACTACCTTGAAACTGTAAGATACTCAAATCTAAACTTATCTCATGGGTGGTGTGTTAATTGTAATTACTTAGAGCCCCTTCCTTGCAGTGTTAATAGGTTAATAGCTCTGAATTTCATTCTGTTTTGGATGCAACTCCTGTCCCACTTCAGACAACTAAACTTTTTGTCAAACTTTAAACTAGTTGCCTAAACACATTTCACAGTCAGCACAGTGGAATGGGCACCTTTAGCAGATGATTTACCACAACTCTCTGGAATACCTGTTTTAGAAATGGATGATTTTTTTATAATGTTGAATTGTCACACTTTGCTAATGTCAAAATATGTTGTCTCAGAGAGTTAAAAGCACTGGAAAGATACAAAATAATAAAATAATATTTAATTATAGAGATGAAAAATACAGTCTGACAATGTGAAAACAGCTCCATGTAAGTCATCAGCATTCCTGATGCTGAAACAGAATAAAACTAAATTAACTGAAAGAATCATGTCACAGCAAAATGGGTTTTTCTCTATCACACAGTCTGAAGAAAATAGAACATTAGTTTCAATGCTTGTTTGAAAATTTTATAAAAATAAAAAAAACTTAAACAAGACTGTCTTTTTAAATGCAAAATTTCCCCATTTCTCTTCTAAAGGTTTTGGTTATAGCTCATATTAAACCTCTTTTGTGTGGATTGCAGCTGTTGTGCCATCTTCCCACCCAGTCTTTGTGGAATGATACTGTCTCAGCAAACTTCCATTTGGTGAGTGTTTCAGCTCTAACTGCTTCCACAAGCTGTTGCAATACTTTTGCATCTGCCATCACGGTAAGCAGGAAATCACACTCTGCATATGAAACATTATTATTTTGAGAAGCGAGTAGTACAAGACTTCCAATAGTCTAAAAGTGTTCCCAACTATAAAATTCTAAGTGCAGATTAACAAGTTCCTCCTTTACAACAGGAACTTTACAAGTTCCTCCTTTACTCCTGTAGCAGTTGTAATAGGGCTTTGTGCAAAATTTTTGCCTTCTCAGTGACATTGCAATGTGAAGAAGAAATGCATTCTCTGCTTCTTTGGACTTTACGTAAACATATCTTACCTGACTTTTTGACTGATGCATGGAGTTTAATTCATTAATGACAAATGTTTATGCACAAATAACAAGAAAATTGAGACCTCCAAGGCTGACTCTTCTTCAGATTAGATTTAAGCCTTGATATGATCGCATTTTATGCTTTCTATGTATTGCTAAAGGTCTGCAATGTGGAATATCCAGCAAGAGACTCCCCATGTGAACATATTGTTTAACTGAATTTTTGTACCTGTTTAACCAAAGAATCTGAATTATCATTTATAATTTTTATCCTATTTTATCCCAACCCTATGTCTTTCCTATAGTATAGCTGTTTCTATTTATGACAGGCAAAAGTGCAGTATAATTCAAATATAACTCAAATCTCAACCTGAACATGAGGGTGAAATATAAATAATGCTAGAAACAATATTTTTTAAAAAAAGAATTAATTAGCTCTCTTTTTTTTTATGTATTACCCTAACATTTAAGGGCTACAGCTGCCAGTACTCAATGATAAATGAGAAGAAAATGTGATTTTTTTTTAGCAATGTTGACAAGATTGTTACATTAAATGAGGGATTGGTGGTCTATAAAATACTACAGCTGGGATCTTTGGGATGTTATCCTGGCTGGTGGACATTGTTTAACTGGCATTCTTTTTCATTTGTGAAAAACAATAACGATGTACTCTCCAAACTGTAGCTAATACCTCCTGACATTCTCTTATGGAGAACATATATGGCCTCTGACTTTACAGGAGAGCTTGTATAGCGTTCCTGTGAAAATTAAGAATAGAGAAAAAATGGTAAGATGAAGGCAAGGGCTGTAATTTCAAGATGAAGTCAGACCAACTAAGCTGGGAGACAGGGCCATGAGCATCATTCTTTGTCCCTGCAAGCACACTGATGCGCACCCCATGTGCACCCAGCCTGCACTTTTCCCTGTGCATTGCCCTGTGGGTGTCAAAGATGGAGGGGACTATCTGGAAGGGCAGACCTCAGAGCTCCCAGACCAGAATGGAAAAGTAAGGTTGGATGAAAAGTCTGTGTTTTCTGTGGGAAGGAAACACTTGATGTAAAAATTTTCATGGAGAAGACCATGTTCCGCATAAACCTGAAGAGGGATTGTCTGGAATAACTCACTGAAATAACACAATGAATTCACCCAGATATTGCTTTTGATGAGAAAATCTTTCCCAAGCTATCAGAACATAAAGCTGTGTGTACTGACATGGATAAACAGTATTTAAAAATTGTGCTGAAAAAAAAAAATACGATACATTATAAGTTCCAGCTGCATTTCTTGTTTTATCCATTTGTACATGGTGAATGGATAAAACAACAATGGAGCTAGAGCCATCTAACAGCTACCTAAATACCATGTCCTCATCCCATGAACAAGTAATGTATTTTGAGTACTCATCTGAGTAAGGATGAAGTCTATATTCCTAAGTGTCATAATAATTCTCTACTTGGGCCTTCATCTTTTACATTAAATGTAATATTGTGAAATTAAATTTCTACTGCAGATCTGGGGAATGTCTTAGATGACCCTGAGCTTTTCCTTTTCTTTCAACTACTTTGGATGTTCTTATATGAGATATTACCATTTCCCACCAAGCTTTTCTTCTCTTATTATTCTTAGACCATTACAGCTACAAGAGCACTATCAGTAGTTTCAATTATTTCAGACAGTATGAAACAACTTTCGTGGGACTGAGAAAGCCTTTACTCAGAATAGCCAATAGTCTGGCCATTATGATGCTCTTCTGGGACACGGTGGGTGGGTTGAATCCCATTAAATAGAATAGACAGTTGAATCTGCCTTTCCTGCAACCTGGGTGAGCACTTTAATCATGAGTTATTGGATAAAAGGTTAGGGAAGGATCATCACTGGCTTCTCCAGACACATCTTGTGAGAAATGAATAATAGTGTCTTATGCAGTAGAGCTTCAGTGTTGCAAGTCCCACTGGGGCTAAAGTTGTAAGTACCGGAGAACAACTTAAGATCATCTCTGTTCATAACGATTCCTATTGGCTAGTTTAAGTAACTCAGCACAGTTTGAAAATCTCATTGTTAAACAGTTATGTCTCCTGAACTACGTACCAAAACTAGGCACCGAAATCAGGACAGTGATCTAAAAATTTAGTCACTGAAACAACTAACTAGAAAGCCTGAGACTCAAGTCTCCAGAGATTTTGAATTATGCATAATCGTCTAATAAGCTGGCAGCTTCAGTACCCTACTTCAGTAGAAACTGATGTTCTGAAATAAAATATGTACCGCAAGCTCTTTGGGATCTAATACTATTTTGCATTGTGCGCATTTTCCTGAGTGCTGTCAGTGGATGTGATTCAGACAATTGAAAACAAAGAGATTTTCCATCTCATCAACAAGACATTTTTTGTTCTCAGCACTTTGGATATCAGTTTTGAGATAAACCAAAATCACCTTCTTTACCCAGATTTTTACTTCAGTGGTTCCAGGAGAGCAACTGAAAATAAAACTTAATTTACCTGATCATTATAATCTAAAGAAGTTCAGATGGACTTATGGGCAGCTCATACACATTCTATTGTTACGTATTGCATAAATTCTAAGTGGGTGAATAAGCACTCAACAAAAATGCAAAACTAATGACACCAGCCATATACATGCTTTTTTTCTATTTTTTTCACCTTGCTCATAACCACAGAAATAGACAGAGCTTGTATTCAAAGTCAGTCACAGATGTTAAAGATTCTGTATGCTCCAGTAACAAGAGTAAACACATAGAATAGTCCAAATATGCAGAAATAGTTTAAAATGTTCTGTTTCCAGTTTTGCTCAAAATTGCAGAGAAAACTCTTCAGATGCCAGGAGTGTAACCATGGAGTTCAGCCTTCTGTTTCTTAAAAAAAATTCAAAGAAAGATTTCCAGTGCTGCTCTTGCTGGATGTTTGAAATGCAATGGAATACATTGAGACATACGTTCTTTAGAAACTTCATGTTTTCATGCAGCACTAAAACATATCTGACATGCACTGAAATGTCAGTAGCATTATATGAGATGACTCGATATCACAAGCCATGTTGCCATAATAGTAAACAATCTTGGGAACAGGAATGGGAGCAGAATAAATACCTGAAACTGCTGAACGCCCTTCAGCCACTTGCAGCTAGTTATTTTCTCTGCAGTCATAAAGATGTTCAGCCCAGGTATAACCTCAATTTTTAAATTTACTGATTCTTTTATCTCTCCTACAGTTTTCTATATCCAATTCCTTTACAATTTCAGATTTTGTGCAGCTATACGTTTTCCACTGGGATAAAAGGCAAAGGAACTTACAGGTAAATAGATAGCCTGCAGGTAGGTAGACTTGAGTGCCACTCAGCCACTCTGTTGTAGACCTTTCTGAGGAGTCTAGACAAGTCAATCAGGGGGTCTCCGTTTCCTACTTACATGTAAGTGAAGCTCCTGTAAAAATTGTGAGGTGCTCAGATAATATAGTAAAAAGGCTTTATAATATCAAAAATAGATTTTTATTTCTAGATAGAATAAGGATTTTATTTACTTACCAATTTCTTTGATGGGTTATATGGCCCAAAACACTCTGTAGTAAAAATTAAGAAAGTAAGTGTTTTGTAATAACTCCACTGGAAATACTGCCCTGCCACTTTACATCTGCTTCAGAATCTATTGGCCAATTAGTCATTGCCATGCTGAAACAGCTCAACAAGCAAGGGTAAATTAGTGGAGTTCTCTTTTCATAATACGATAACCATATTGAGAGACTAAAAAATATGTATTGCATTTAGGTAATTTTAGTCTATGTGTGTACACTCTTTTGATGAAGAGTATTTGAATATACCCAGCTAGATGTGACTGATGAAAAATTCTTTTTCAACATTCTAAAAAATATTTTTGTTTTCTTATCAGAACTCAGAATTTTCACACTCTGTTTTCTCTGAGAACACTACATCATTCGCATCTGTGGTTAGCAGACTTCGGATTTCATCATCTACGGAAATGACAGAGCAAGATATTTCTTTTACACAGAATCCTATGAAAACTAGAACTGCCTCTCTTTAGAAATTCCTGGATTTCAAAGGTATGTCCTTAAAAAAAAAGAAAAATTAATGACTAAATTTTCTTGCAAAAATGGAATTAATTCATCCGTACCTGTATATATGTTTATATATAAATTGCTTTCTATTTTATTTGAAAAGTAGTGGCAACCTGGTGAAGTTCACACTGACTGGAAAAGAGGAAACGGGGCCCAAAAAGGGAAAAAAGGAAGACCAGGGGAAACACAGGCGAGTCAGTCTCACCTCTGTGCCCAGCAAGCTCATGGAACAGATCCTCCTGGAATCTCTGCTAAGGCACATGGAAAATAAAGAGGTGATTGGTGACAGCCAACATAGCTTCACCAAGGACAATTCATGCCTGACAAGTTTGGTGGCCTTTTATGATATTGCCACAGCCTTGGCGGACAAGGGCAGGGCAATAGACATCATCTACCTGGACTTACACAAACATTTGACACTGTCCCACATTAAAGTCTCTATATTGGAATGTCATGGATTTTACCATTGGACCCCTCAGTGGATCAGGAACTGGGTGGATGGCCACACTCAAATGGCTCAATGTCCAAGTGGATACCAGTGACAAGTGGTGTTCCTCAGCGGTACTGGGACAAGTGCTGTTCAACATCTTCGTTGGAGCCATGGAAAGTGGGATAGAGTGCACCTTCAGCAAGTTTCCTGACAACTCCCAAACTGTGTGGTGTGGTCGACACACCAGAGGGAAGGGATGCCATTCAGAGGGACCTGGACAGGCATGAGAGGTGGGCCTGTGCAAACCTCGTAAGTCCAACCAGACCAAGCACAGGGTCCTGCACCTGGGACATGGCAATCCCAGGCACAACTACAGGTTGGGTGGAGAGTGGCTGGAGAGCAGCCCCAAGGAGAAGGAATTAGGAGTGATGGTGGATAAGAAGCTTGACCTGAGCTGGCAGTGCACACTGGCAGCCCAGAAAGCCAGCTGCATCCTGGGATGCATCAAGGGAAGCATGGCCAGCAGGTCAAGGGATGTAATTCTGCCCTTCTACTCTGCTCTTGAGAGAACCTCACCTGGAGTACTGCCCCCAGCTCTGGAGTCCTTAGCACAGGAAGGACATGGACCTGTTGGAATGAGTCCAGCAGAGAGCCACAAAGATGATCAAAAGGGATGAAGCACCTCTCCTATGAAGACAGGCTGAGAGAGCTGGGTTCGTTCAGCCTGGAGAAGACTCTGGGGAGACCTTATAGCAGCCTTCCAATATCTGAAGGGAGCTCACAGGAGAGCTGGAGAGGGACTCTTTGTCAGGAAGTGGAGTGACAGGACAAGGCATAATGGCTTTAAATTGGAAGAGAGGAGATTTAGATTAAATACTAGAAAGAAATTCTTTCCTGTGAGGGTGGTGAGGCACTGGAACAGTTAGCCCAGGGAAGCTGTGGATGCCCCATCTCTGGAAGTGTTTAAGGCCAGGCTGGATGGGGCTTTGAGCAACCTGCTCCAGTGGGAGATGACCCTGTCATGGCAGTAGGGTTGGAACTTGATGACCTTTAAGGTCCCTTCCAACTCGATGATTCTAAAAATGCAAAGCTAAAGAGGTAGTAAACAACACCTTAATAAGCAAAAAGGGAGGGGAAAAAATGTTACGGTTAGACATTATATGAGCAAAGGAAGAAAGAAATGATGCTGAATCAACACAGAAATTAATCTAGATAAGTTTTACAAAAGAGCCATCAATATGATTGTTTTAGGGAAAAGGAAAAAAGCTGAGTCTCTAAAGAAAGATTCTAAAGGAAAAAATTTTCGTCTGAATCAACAGTTCTTTGCATTCTGATAAGATTTTCATTTAGTGTTAATCGCTATTGTTTCTAAGTTTAATATTTTTTAGTCTCCTTGACTGCTCTCTGGTTTCCTTTATTACTGTGCAAAATATAGAAGTAGCATTCCCAGATGATGGCGGGGGGGGGAGGGGAAATGTGAACTGAAATATTGACTTTTCACTTTCCTTTTTTTCTAGTGAAAGCTAATGAGCCAAATTCATCACAGGAATAATTAGTAGAAATTATTCCTATTGCATTGTCAAACCAAGTGACATTCCATCGTTTATTTGGAGGCTTAATGATGACTTCTGGTGATAACTACCAAACTTTCAAACTTATTGTAAATGTGCACCAGATTTCTTTGTTTATCTAAACCCAGAAAATATGTGAATATATATACATGTTTGTAATAGTTCTCAACTATTGAGTTGTGCTGAATGGAAAAAGTAGTTTTCATTGGTGTAATATTTTTTATGTTTCCATTGTTCAAATCTTTCTTTTGAAAACTTGATGTAAGAATTGAAGCAGAGAGTTTACAAATGGGCCTTGATGATGTACATCCTGAATACTGATAATAAACAAAGACAAGAACAGCAATAGCTGAAAGAAAAAAAAATAGGAAGTACCTTTATTCTCACTCACTTCTAAACATTTTCTGCTTTAGTCATACACATCTGCACAGTGATAAATAAATGTTATTTCACAATTACCTGTGGCAGAGATAGTGCAGAAATCCTTAGAACAGAACGGACGATGCCAACTCTAAAACTCCTGCAGCATTAGTTCAGGTGCAACGCGACTTCCATATGAATCTAACTGCTTTCAGGGTAGTACTGCATTGTGTCCTGTAGATGTATTATATTATAGACCACTACACATTCTAGGCACTTGTAAGGTCTAGTGGTGAGAATTTTAATTATCTAAAGGTTGGATTCATGCTCCTAGAGGGACAATAAGGCAGGTATTAAAAATTAAATAACACTTTCCTGCTGCAGGAAATATTTATCAACAGCAACAGAGACACTATTATGCTTGTCCCCAGAATATTGTTGGTTCTGAGTCAGCTTTGATATGTGTCTTGTATTATTCTTATTTTCATTTTGATTCTTCTACTTGGTATGTTATTTCTCTCTGTGCTTCTAAGATCAGCAGTTGCACTCCTTATTTTCATTTGTATCCCTCCAGCTTTCTCCAGGGTCTGAACTAGTAGCTCTATAGTTTGGACTTAGATTGTAAGGCTATTATGGTGGCAAATCAGGTTGTGGTAGTAAGAATGAAATGCTTTAGAAAATCTCCCAAAGAATGGCCATTGTTCATCATATCAGTTATGGAATACTTCAAGTCAAAGAATTTGCCATGACATTGTCCAGAAGTAATAGATTACAATAGTTTGCATATGTCAAGTTAAATTTATTGCAATAATATCACATTCTTCATTGGTGCCAGAAAATGCATATATTCTGCAAACAGTCCTGTAAGGACTATTAAACAAAATATTGGGATTCAAGCAAAGTACTAACTGTTTTGAAATCTGCAGCATGTAGAAGTACTTGCTGCCTACACAGAGTATGGCAAGTGATATGATACAGCACACAAGTAGTCAATAAAGTGAAGCCAGTCTTTGAATTTTTAAATGAAGTATTTGAATTCTCTTAGTTTCAAGTTACGAATTTACGACAGCACAAGGACATTTTGATGTGCCTAGATTTGCAGGCACAACTAGATGCTTATCATTTGAGTGAACACATGCCAGTTTGGGGATCTTGAAATAGCTCTGTGTATGTTTCTATTTATGCATTATTCAACTTCCAAAACCCATTTTAGCAGAAAATTAATGCTAAGTTGGAAAGCCATTAAAGTGAGAACACTTAACGCTAGGGCCTGGAACCTTCACCTGGCTCGGTCTGAAGAGACACAGGTCTCAGGGTAAAATCAATCTCTTACACACTCATTCTGCTCATTTCTGAATTAATTCATCATCTCTGCATCCATGGACTGCAGCCCATCATGTGATCATGCTCATCAGAAGGAGCATCAACCACTAGGAAACTTCTTAATGGAGCCAGAAGTATGATATCATCGTGTCTTGCATTAGACAAGCTTCTTGCTTTGAGTCTCCAGCTAGGAACACACAAACTGGTAGCTATGTCTTTAGTTAAAAATGTCAGAACAAGTACAAATAAACTCACTTATGTAGACGTCTAACAGCGTCCTTGCTCTAAACAATCACATGAATTCCCATAAGCCCTAATTACAAAATACTATGCAAAGAGTTGCTAGCCCTTGCATTTCAGACCTTTCAAGATATGCAAGTAAAAATAACTGAACTCATATACCCTGGAATTTAATGTTAACTTAATGCTTCTTCTAATTTCCATTTGATGTGTCTTAAAATGGCAGTTAAAGACAAGAACCACTTGTAAGTCAGTAATTGTTTCTTGATGTTAGGACCACTGTCAAATTACTCTCAAACAGAAAACTTTGATGAGATTTGCCAATTAAGGCTATTAATTGAAACTGGAAACTGATTTATTCTGCCTATTACATTAACCTTCTCTTGCACATTCAGCGCTTTATTACATAGAGTAACATAAAGGCAACTTGATATTTAAACATTAAAATTAATATAAATGACATCTTGTTATAAGCCCCATGTTACTGTAATAACAAGTTTTAATAAGGATGTTCAGTGCTAGCAACAAAGTGGAATATTTATAATAGTGGAAAATGAATTTGATGGCACTGCAAAGAGCAAATGTAATTAGCAATAAGCAGGTTTTATTCTGTAAGTTTATGAGATATATGACTTGCAATGCAAAGATCTGTGAACTGAAAAGAAATGTTATTGTGATTGTGAGGCAGGGCAGAAAGAAATCCATTTGTTTTGACCATTTATCTAAGGTTGTTATAATTAGATTGATGTATTAATATCAGCAAGGAAAGCTCCCAGCTTGAACGTGGAAGAATTTCTGTAAATAGAGAAGGGAGCTCATAACCCTGTCATTATTAACAGGGAATTATTTCATTATATTAGAATGATAATTTAAATACATACTGCTTTTGCACAGAAACCTAAGAGCAGAATATGAGCAATAATTCTATACATACTAAATCTGTAGGTGTTTTGCCAGGAGAAAGCACCAGCTCTTCAGAAATGTATCTTGAATTTCAGCATAGAATCCCTATAGCTGCAGTCCTTGTATTTTGGTCAGAAAGACATCTCAGTACAAACATACAGATTCATGAATCCAAAATATATTTGTACCTGATTTCTTCTGTGTACAGAAGACATCCTTGAAATGTCAGCTCTTCCACTTTCTACGTATTTCCACAACCTCTCAAAAAACTCACTGATCTAATAACATAGGTCAAAAAATAAAACACCAGCTTAATTATATTTTTCTTTAAAAGTACCTATAGTCAACCTTTTTCTCCTTAAGAAAAGTCTCTATGGGGAAATATTGCTTTTGAATAAATGTGCTCTAAAACTAGTATCTAGAGGAACTGCACTCCAATTTTGGGAGCCAGGCAGACCAGATCCATGCAGGGATGGCAGGTGGACATGTGTGAATGTGTGCCTCAAACTCCTCTGTTCTTTGCACCATATACACATGCACACACATACACAGAGCTAGAGGCATCAGCCAGAGGCTCTAATCACCATCTCTTTGCAGGTTAGGGCTCAGGCAGTGGGGGAAGCTGCTAAAGCAGCTGAAGTGGTGGTCCATGGGTGCACTGATGATAATGGATGCTTGCAAAAAGATTCTTGCACATGAGATCCAGTCTGTGAGCTGCCAGCTGGACCATGTTACTCCATGATATCAGCAGCATAGGACCTAAAATACAATCACAAAAGGCATCTTCTGCTCCATCAGCCTATTCATGCAGACGCTGAGTACGAAGAGGGAAAAGAACTTTGACAGGAGAGTTTTTCCTGTTTTCTCAAGCATCACTCACAGACCATGCTTCTAAGGTTTTTTTGAGTATGACGAAGATTATTAGTACTCATTGTCCCATTTGCAATTATAAAATGTCACTACTCAGTATTTTCCCCGTGTTTCCCTTTCCTTGCTGCAGTCTGTGATTAACACTTGATGTTTCAAGAGAATACCCAGCCTGCTTTTACTGTTTTGTTTTCATATTTTTTCTCCTTGTTTATCTTGCTATATTCCTGAAATTGCTTTGTTATTTGGGGACTTAGAAAAATCTGGTTCTATGGTGGCATTTTAAAAACAGCTTAGCTGAGCTTCCTGGTACTTTGACAGACAGACTGAACTCAGACACAATGCTCTTTGCAGTGACTCACTAGAGTTATCCCACTGATTATCCTAAAAAATGAGTAAGGTTGTGGGATTATGCCTCCCAGCTGACCTGCCAGCTGGCTCGTGTTGCGAGCATTTATGTCCACAAGGCTGCCATCTAGGACCTCATGCAGCTCCGTAAAATAAGCCTCTAAGGATCTAAACTAATGTTGTAGTGTTATGGATGTCCTTAGCACGTTTTACACCATCAGTGCTAAGAGATGGAGTCTCCCATTTGTAAACCCATGTCAGGGTCCACATATAAGTCATAAATAAAGAAAGAAGCAAAGGATCCTGTCAGCAATGGTAGGGCTTAGAATTGTGTCAGAGCTTGGAAACCAGGAAAAAGCAGCATGAATATTCAGTCACATTTTCAAACAGTGTGCCTTTGACCTTGTTTAACTTTCCATGAACACCTGGAAGCACCATAACACCATGTTTTATTATTATCAATATTCATGTAAAGCAAATATTAAGTTTTTATGCTCACATATTTATAGAAAGTGAATTTTATGTCTGTTTCCATAAGCATTAGTATTAGAATCCTGGTTGCTATCATTAGCGCTGCACCAGCAAGAAAGAGATCGCTGTGCACCTTACACAACTGGCCACAGTTAAACGATATAGACAACAATCCAGAAGAGATCTGTAGAGCGCATGAATCATAGAATAACAGAACAAACCTGCAGAAACGATCACCTGTATATAGGCTTTCTGTCAGTGGAGAAAAGGAGACAAATTTATCAGATTCATTTTAAGTATGAATTATTCAGCCAGTTCTTTTTGCAGGTTTGTCTTTCAGCATTATTATTTTTCATATTAGACTATACTAACTCACTTTATGCAAGTTAGGAAGCATCTGATCTATTTTTTTTATAAATTATTTTATCACAGTGATAGTGCAAAGGGCTTCTATTCTTCTGGTACTAGTAATTACTTAAGAAATGTACTTTTGCAGAGGCAGTAAAGAAAGCCAACTAAGAATGAGAGGAACATCATTGCTCCTATTTTATTGAGGGCAAAATAAAACCTTTTAAAAATACATCATTGCCAGTTTCTTAGTATGGTGGTAGATCTAAGACTTAATCTAGTCTCCTAATTACTAATAAGGTGCATGTGTCAGATTCCATTTTCACATACCTGCAGGGGCTTCATAAGAGTGATGCAGAACAGCAAACACAATGTTGAAGGAGGAAGAAGGAAGTGGAATTAGAGGGGTCAAGCCTCTATCCTCATTCAGATTTGGCCCTCAAAAGCAACTTCTGGAGTAATTTTCATGTTGCCTCTTCATTTTGATGCTATTAAAAATTTCCCATTGCAGAACTGTCGTCACAAGTTAAAAACATTCATTGCGTGGTAGTCTTGCCGTATTCACATTTCTCAGCTAAATACTTACCATTTCGGACAGTATTTCCCACAAGATGTTTCTTCCTCTACATTTTTACTATCTCCAAGTCGTGTTCAATCTCAAATCTTAAAAAAAAAAGAGTTGTTTTTTTTTAAATCTTAACTCTGCATTGATGGAAAAGCCTACATATTCAGTGTAGGATTGTAAAATCTTACGATACAGCCTTCTAGACCTTTTTATTGCTAAGAACATTTTTCTTAAGATTCAGGAGAAGGCAGTGACTGGCCCCCTGGATCTATTTGACTTTTACGTTATGGGACAGCACTTTTAACCACAGAGGAGAGTTATTTTGGTAGCAGATCAGAACCCCGATTTATAATGACCGTGCTGCAGTCAAACGCTTTTTCATGCCAGTTGTGTTTGCATAGAGTTTATTTTTAGCTGCAGTCATTGAAGTTATTACTGGAGACAACATAGGTTCAAAATGTCCCTTGCACTTAAGCAAAAAATAAAGGTTCCCTGGGATTCCCTGCAGTAGGTTTTTGCATTTTTTCTTCTCATGCCATAAGTGCCTTCCCAATCAGTCATCTGAAATTATCCCTGCTGTAAAATGCTCGCAAAAGTCATGCTTCCCTTTCCAAACTTTTATAGTCCCTGAATCTTTGTAAATTTTGACTTTTGAAGAAAGGTGATTTTTTACATGTAGCCCAAATCTCATTTGGGAGTTCATTTTATTTTAATACACCTCACATTGCTCAAATAAACTTCCTAATTTACACCCACAATGAGCATATTACCCAAGTAACAGATCACTCTACTTAAAACTGTTATTAAGCTGTCTGATGAAATGCAGGAAGATTGCTAGCCATTGCTGAAATTTCAGCAGAAATGGGGGGGGGAGGATTAAATAATATGCAGATTGAATCAAATCTAATGCATTAAGCATTCACTGAGCATACTGGCCACTAATCAACAAATACTTTATTTATCTGCAATTAAGTAAAGTGAGAATAAATAATTTCCGTTGTGCCTGCAAAGACGTTTGGAATGCTATAGCTGGAAGGGACCTAAAGAGGCTGTATGTCTTATCCCCCATCTCAAGGCAGGATCAACCACATTTAAATGAGTCCAATCCAACCTGATAACATTACTAAAGACAGCCAGTGACAGAGACCTCCACAACCTCCCCATCTTCCAAAAACACTGTACCTTTACTATTATAAGGATTTTCCTAGTATTTAATCCCAGTCACAGTGCAGTTTTAGGGCATTAGTTCCTACCTATCTACCAATAGCATGGCCACTGGATTATTCCTTGACTTGATTATGAAAACCTTTTCTGTAGCTGCTTTTATGGGTTTTTAACGTGTCTCCTTTCCCTTGTAAGCTAAAGACCTATTGTTTCAATTTTTCTTCTCAAGTCATGTTTTCAAGTTCTCTGGGACAGAATCTGTCATATGTCTAGCAGACTACATTTCTGCCTCTATGGCATGATATAGTCTTATAACGTGATACACTCTATGATTATACGAAATTAATGGAAGGTGTTTTTTCCAGTATTTTTCTTAATTCGCCATTTCCTGAATGATCCCTATACCTGTGCCTTGATAAAATTGATCTCAACACCTTCTCTGTGTGCTGTAGAAAATGTCTCTCTTTAAATTCGTTAAAAAAATGAGAAGCTCAGCTTACCATGACACTTCTACAAAACAGAAGTGCTGGCTGGTGCTGTGCCACTGTGGTGGCTGCAGCAAGTTGTCCAGCTTGCAGCATGGGATGGTGAAACATAGCTGCTGGGTATTGCTGGAGTCAGCAATGAATGACACAGAGGGCTGTGCTCCCCCAGAAGTGTGCTGTACAGTGCCAAATATGTGCCATTTCCACCCAGGCTTATTAGGGAAACACTAATCTAACTTCTCAGCATCCCTGTCCATCTCCTCCCTGAACATAATCTTGCTCCTCCTGCATAGGACCCTGAGGAGCTGTCGCTGCTGTGTCTGGCTGTGACCATCAGGAACCAGAAGCACCTGGCCCTCACACAGTGACCCTCTCGCACAGGTGCAGCCAACCTATGTGAAAGTTCTGCTTCCACTTCCAGTCCCTTCCCTGTGTCCCTGCTTGAACACATGGTGCAATTTTTTTTCCTGTTTGTTTTTCCTCTGCAGTCTTTTTAGGATTCTACTGCTAAGCAGCGGTTGCTTTTTAGTCACAAAATGCATTAGTGGCTTTGTACAGATCATAGTGGAAATGATTTTATAGCAAATTACAGTCATGGGAGAGGCATAAGGAATTATTTTGGGGAAATAACTGTCATAAGGGAGTCACTTGTGCTATTGCTCAAGTGTTTTTAGTGCCCAAGAGCAGTCAATGTGAGGTAAAAGATTTTTTGTGCAATGGAAGAGGTACTATAAGGAATATAAACAGCTACTGAATTTATTAAGGCAGGTCATCTATCCTTCTCTCACTATGTACTAATTACTCAGTTGTAAATTAATGCACTCAGTTCACATGAATGCTGATTTGCTCCATCACTGAAGTTTTTGAAAGGAACATATGTAATGTATGAGGTTACCACTACCTATGACAAATACTGTAAGATGGACATTGTCAACTGCCAAAAGAAGCAGAAAGCTTTGTGAGGGGGAAAATGTCTGGAAGAAGCATCACCTGCTGTCAAACAGTGCTGTGGCTGAAACACTCAAAGGCAAGATTAGTACTGCAAATACCATGTGTACTGGGATTTCCCACCCCTGCTCTGTTCCCAAAACTATACAAGTATCCAAACCTGTTCCCCAGTTATTTTAAAGAAAAGCTGAAATGTGCTATGGTAGTTGCCTGAAGTAACTGATTTTACAGGGTACACCAAGTCACAGAGCTCTCAAAAAAGGCAGAGCTCTGAGGGTCATGGAGTGCTGGGGTCTGAGCTTGGAGCTGGGCTGTGAGGTGGTAAGGGGGCATTTCAGCCTTGCTGGCCTGGGACCAGCCTTCAGGCAGCCCCCTGCTGTGGTACCCAAACATGGTGGATAGAGCTCAACCTTTTATCAAAGGGGACAGGTGTTGTTTTGAAGATAAATGGCTCTGAGGAGAAGGACTCTTCTTTGCAGTCAGCAGCCATTTAGTGCTACTCCATAAGCTGAAACACTGCTTCCTTCCATGGGGTGCATTTTGAAGCAAAATGTAAAAGTTTCCTCCTGAAAATGGTACTTGCTTGGTATTCCCAAAGTGGCTCAGAAAAGATTTATGAAATGTGACAGGGCAGCATAAAGGCCTTAGAACCATTAATTTTAAATGCCGTTCCCCTTCCTTCTCCTGTGTAAATTGCTGAGCAATCATGATTTCTTCTTACCTTCTGCTCCCAGTGATACAGCTCGTGCCATGCCAGGATCACAGTTGCATGACATTAATTATACACAGCCTAGATACACTTTTTATTTTGTGCCCAAAATAGAAAATAGTGCAAAGAGCACAGGAGACACAGGCTGGGCTTAGGGAATTTCATTTCAGCTCTGTAATTTTTTTTCTCAAAAGAACCTCCACCCCTATGGATTAAGAGATCTTTCATTTTGAAAGCAGTAAAGGGTTTACTGCTATATTCAGAGCTGCTTACAGTGAAAAGTCTTAAAATATAGAATAATAGTATCAGGAGATAATTTCTCAGGCCTGCTTACTTCTGTGTAACTGAAGGTAGATGTCATGGCCAAGATAACAATCTGACCCTAACCTAAACCCCTAGATGGAATAAAACCGAACCGTATGACTCAGACCTGAAAGACCCACAGCATCATGTCAGCAGGTCTGTTTCTTTTTAGGGCAGGACTGTGGCATCCAGTACATCCTTCAGTGTGAACAACTTGCATCATTTTAAGTATAAATTTACATTATCAGGTAATTTACATTATTTATCATACATGACATGTATGAAAAATTTACATTATCATACACCAACAGCTGCAAAAAAATATCATAATTAATAATTAATTACTCAAAGTTAAATATGTTACATTGAAAGAGACCTTTATGGGGCCAAATTCAGATGCTCACACAGAACAGAGTGGAAGTGACAGGGAGAATGGCTGGTCAGGCATGATAGACACGGGGTCATATTTGTGCTCTCCAGTAATGCCCTCTCCTGCCTGAGGGGAGTAACTCCTGAGCAGTCCTCACTGGATCAACATGGGAACAGTTTCAAGATCTATTGTGGCCCCTGAGAGGGCTTTGGCTACCATACAGCTTACAAGGAGGTATTGGTACCCACAGGATCACAGAATCTTCATGGTTGCAAGGGATCTTTGAGATCATTGAGTCCAACCATAACAAAAAAAAACCCCAAACCCAAAAAAACTACCCACCCCACCATCACCACCCAAAAACTGGCAAAAAAAGAAAACAGTAACCTGGGATGTTCCCAGAGGACAAGCTACGCCTCATGCAGGTTGCCAGATCCTCAAGCACACATGTGTCTCTGATAATGATTCTCCATGTCTCTGTGCTGTATATAGCTCTGTAGCATCCTTCATTCTGCAAGTGGTACGAATAGAGAATGAAATATTTTCACTTCAGCAGCCATGTCCATCTAGATAACACCATGATATTTTCTTCCTGAACTCTTCTTTCCATCCCACCAAGTATCCCAGACTACTCTCTCTGGCAAATGAAGAGTGCTGCTTGCAAAGAGAACTAGATGCTTTCCAGATGAGGTTTGAAAAAATAAGAGGAAATTATGGACTTCTCAGCTTTCTGCAAACCTGTTTGAACTGTTGTGAAGACATACTTGTGACTTTCATACAAATATTTTCCAATTATTTTTACATTATTTGTGGATCCTGTAAAGCTTTTGCCTTCCTTTAGCACTGAGCTTAATGAAACTCTTTTGTGATTGCCTTATTAATTAAAATCTAGCATGGCATTTCATGAATCTGACATTTCCATACTCATGAAATCACAGGCACTGATAATACAATGATCTATTGGTGATCTGTATTTTATAAAAGAGTAAAAGGAAGGACTATAACGGCATAAAAAGGAATCACACAAAGCCAAGAACTGCTCCATTGAAACAGATATTAAAATGTCTTAAAATATGAAAGTAGCACTAGTGAAAAAATAAAGAATTAATAGACCATTCTAATAAACGATTCATTAGAACCGGTCACAGATTTTGTTTTTTAGGGTTTGTTTCCCACCTTATTGTTACATGTTCCTTTCAGGTTTCCTGCTAGAAAAAAAAGAAGTTTGGGGGTCTTTTCCCAGAAAAAAAATGACATAGCTTTCCTTAGACAAATTGGTGTGTACCCAGGAGGCACACACACACTTTGGCCAGAGAGATCATCTGTCACTGACTCTGGCTGTGATGGATATCATCATGCCACATAACAGCCCGTGTGTGAGCTCAGAGGAGGGATGAAAGGGCAGCCAGCATAGAGGGAGGAGGAGAAATGCTCCTGGCAGGGTGGGGAGGGACTCAGCTTGGGACCAGGACAAACCAAGCTGTGCACCTTTCCCCTGTCCTCAGCAGAAGCAGGAGATACCAGGCCTAATTGAGGCCTGGAGACAGCAACTGTCCCAGGGAAGGGCAATTATTTATGGTAAAGATTCAACTGCAAAGCATTCAACTGTAGCTTTTCTACATGTACCTTTGTATTTTTATCTCTCAACAAGGCCGTCTTTAAGAATCCTTCAAACACTAGTGCTACTGTCGTGTTACACCAGTTTATCTATCTTAAGCTATTACTGTATCCGTTACTCCTTGCTTATAATTAGAGGTTATTTATTAGTGACTCATATTATTTCTTGTTATAATGCACTTGATAAAATTGTCCATTTCTGGGGAGAAAAAAAAGTGCATTAAAAGTGCATACATACCATTTACCATCTCACATGCACTATTAGTTACTGATTGGTTTAATCAATTGAAGGATGTCAAACCAGGCATTGATTTCCCAGTTGCTCAACTAGCACTTGTTTGTTCTGATGTGTACTTATTTTACAAGCTCAAAGTAGCCACCACCAGCTCTCTTGTCTTGCTACTCGTGCTTGGGCATTCTTAATGCAACAAGTCAGGGTCATTCGGTCTCTCACTGATCACACTATTGAATGGCATTTAAATTGCTTTGAAGAAAAACAGCTAGCTGTTCTTCAACTTTGAGTAGACCTATTCCTATGGAATATAAAACAGGAACATTAAGCAATAAACCGAAGAGAAGACCCACTTACTACTGAAGAATTGCTGCCTTACAGTATTTCCCAGGCTGATGATTGCTCTTCTGGGGATGCTACATATTCCACCGCGTCCCAGAAAATTCAAAAAGCCCAAATGACACCATTAGAGAGCTCAAACAAAAGAAGAATGCAGAGCAAAATCAAAGAACACAAGGATTTTGTGGCACTTTGAGTACTCAGAATAAATTAATAGATTTGAATTCAAAAGAAATGGCCACGGTAATTTGTCACCTGGTCTTTGCATAACCATAGGCACATCACTGTAATAATAGAGAGACTCTCCAGTTCCTCCATAATTCCTATATAAAGTCCAACACATGTAATTACATTTCTTTGTATTGGGAGCATATCTTCTGTGGAAAATCTAGCACTTCTCTTGGGAAACTGCACCAGTACTTATATTTGTTCTCTGCCAGTGCTAAAAATACTTACTTAAAGTTTGAATTTCATGAGCCACAGTTTCCAGGCGTTGGTTTATTTTGTGCTGTTTGCTACATTAAAAAGCCTTTAATTATCCATTGAAAAGGTGACTCTAGCTCTGTGCATATGCTTGACAGAAAATGAGAGTTTTACCTTCAAATCAAGATAACTGTGTTATTTTACAAAATATAGGTAGTAAAAAAAAGCAGAAAATATTATAGTCAGAGCATTTCTCCAAGATTCCCTTCATATGTAATTGGTAACATATCACAACTGTTTTTCATGGACTCAGTATGGCATTATTATGAAACTCTTCTTTGTGTGTATGTTATCTAAGAGACAAAAAAATGTAAATTTTCTTGTGACACTGCAGAACAAAGAAAGACACTCCTAACTGTGGTAGGACTCATGAAAACACTCTCCCCTCATCATCTTATTGTGAAACACTGACTTATTGTAATGAAAAAACATATTATGTAAGTAAACTTATTGTAATAACATTAACGTTCAGATTTCTTCCATACAAATATGTGAAATGTTTATTAATGCATAACATTGACAATTTTTTCTTTGTGGCAAGGTGCAGTATCAAATACAAACTTCAAAAAAAAGGCATGCAGATCACAGTCATTAGTGTTTTAATCTTTTGTAGCCAAGTTTTGCAAAAAATAAATCTCATTAATGTACTGAGGCAATACAAAGCCATGATATACATGCTGTCTCCAAAAAAGATTAGTTACAGAACAAAGTAAAAAATTAGACACCCATACCTGATATCTAGTGCCTGTTAAAAAAATTCTACAGAAATTCAGTCTTCATTTTTTGTACATTCATCTCTTGCAAAATTTACACTGTACTGGATTTTCTACCTTCTCAGAGACTAAATGCAAGGTTGTGTTCTGTAATTATCTTTGCCATGTCTAAGCAAAGCAAGTGCCCGAGTCTACTGTCATTTTCACGTCACTTTTCAAAGTCAGCCTTGGAGCAGTGACAGCAGTTCACATCATAGGGAACAGCAGATGAAAGCTGTGCGTGACCTGAATGGTCCCCATCCCTGCATGGCCAGAGAGTGGCTGGGGCCAGGCAGCATAGAGGCTCTTTGGTGGCCAGTGTCCCAGAGCAAGGAAAGGGCATTTTTCCCTATACCCCGGTCCCAAGTGTACTTGCATGTTTTATCAGGTTTAGTCTTCTCAATATTGTGAAGACAGATGTCCTACCCATTTCTGAGATTCCTCACAGGTCTAGGAAGGGAGTAACTTCAGCTGCAAGTGAGGGAAAACTTCAAGGAAAGCATGACTTCAAGGCAATGGTTTTTACTTCGATCTCACACATCCGCTCCCCAGACTCTGGGTAAAACAATTGAGTTTGCTTCTTATCCCGCAGCAAGTAGGTGAGTGCTCGGGAGTTGGGGAGCTTTCCCAAGCACATGCATGTGGGGGCTGCTCGCGGGCACTCACAAGTAGCACCTGGCTCTGCACTGAGCCACCAGAGCCCACCTGGCTAAGTGTTAGCAGCAAAGCAGCACAGGTTGGTGACAATCCAAAGCCGTCCTTGGAGCTACCGCCCATCAGTTACCAAGCAAGGGAATCGAACCACCTCTGCCTGCCATTGCAATCCTCCTTCTGCAATATCAAATCTCCATTTGCTTCTGTAATACACCTAGATTGTAATTAAAACCACATCTCTGAACTAGTAAATTCAACTATACATTCTGATATTTTTTGCAGTTAATAAGCCGAAAACCATATGCAGTGTAGACACTCAGTTGTCAGGTGTGACCGCAGTCCTCAAAAGACAAGAACAAAGAACAAGTAAACCCCTCTTTTAGCAATATCGGCTGCTTTTCCTTCTTCCAGCTGAAACTAGAGGCTCAGTTTCATGCCACATTTGACAGCATGGATGGAGTGCTGCAGAGTGTGCCACAAAATACTGCAAACTTGTCTGCTCCATCACATTCAGTAAGTATGAATAAGCCACAGGAACTGTCAGCAATGAACAGAAAATAAGGTGTCTACCTGCTTGCTCTGCACTATGAGCTCATTAGTTGCTGCATGTTGCACAGGCTGGGTTTGATCTCTTAATTTTAGCATGTAGATTTTAAATAGACACGATTAAAGCAGACATGGGAGATACTTGTGACTGATGCTCTACTTTAGCCTTCACAATTGGGGAAAGCAAGTTTTTAAGCAGAGGATTTTCCAGCTGAGAAGAATAGATTCATGCTCAGACATATAACCAGGGGGTTAAAAGACTGGAAGTGAACTTAGCTATGACAATGCACCTATATGGGCTAAGCAATTTAATTCAATACACTCACAGTTCTTTCTAGTAGTTTCTGTATCTGAGACAAAGCCATACACTAAGAGTTTACAGACTGAACAGAAAATGTCTTTGAGAACACAGATGACAATATCCAGATTTTTCATTTGTTGTTTTCCTAAATTACATGTTTGACCGAAATGGCAATGTATATAGAAGCAGCCACAGTGCTCCAGAGACAGACTACTCCCAGCTCACTTTGTAAGCCTGTGCCTTTGGCAAACAATCTGATTTGGGGCAGCACCTGCAGAGATGACCAAGAAGCATTGAACTATGTAGGAACTTATACTATACCCAGCATGGATATTTTGCTGATGGAGCTTGCAGTAGCCCAAACCCAGATATCCTGCATAATTTTCAAGTTTCTGGACCAGCAGAGTTCTCTGTAGGGAAAAGCAGTGGAAGAAGGCTATGAGTGAAGTTATTGCAGAGAGGAAGCCAGAAAGACTATTGCATCCTACCAGAAAGACGAGCTCTGGAGCAGCACATTCATTCTCCTCCCAACACCAGCCATGTATTTGCAGGAGTGTTCTATCCCAGGAGAGAACAAAGAGGGACAAATTCAGGAATATCTGCCAATAGCTCTCACCTGTGAGATTTCCACACTCGGCAGCTGCTGGTAGACCCTCAGAACCACCTCTTCTTCCTTATGTAGTTACAAACGCCTCAGAACCATAACCTGGAGGACAGCCAGGTTGTTGAAGGAAAGTCCCTCTGTGTAAATGAAAAACTCCTTTATTTTTGATTGATGTAGCTTAAATGAAGTTCCATCTGACTTTTGGGGGTTATTGTTCAGACAGGTATTACAGATCTAACAAATTGTCAACATTTGCATTAATTGGCATTTATATTACAGTTAAATACAGATGGAGAGCGCCTGCAGGTTGGTTTCCTTATCTACATTTGCCATTCCATAATGGCTGTGTAAATCATTGCTTTCAAACAGTTGGAGAAACAAAACATCGAAAAAATGTCTTCTGAATATGGTGCAGTTATTTTCCCAAACAAGTTGATTTTGACAAGGACAATAGCAACACATTTTTAAAAAAATCCTGCACAATTTCATTCAAGAGCAGTCAGAGAGAACAGACCATACTCAGCAAGAGCAAAGTCTTTAAAGTGAATAAGGTGTCCCTGCAGAGATTCCGTAGGCAACTACCTACACAGCTGAAACCCCATTACCCCAACTAGCAAAAACTGGGCCACTGAGCAGCATAAGGGGAACTGGGTAATCTTGGATGAGTCTGGATCCAGAGCAATGCTTCCAGTCCAGTGAGAAGATGTGGGCTTGGTAAAAGAACAATCATGAGAAACTCAGAAGCCTGGAGTAGGCAGAAAGTCAAAGAAGATCAAAATAACAGCTTTTCCCTGTCTTGTCGGGGGAGTCTGGGCAGCCCTGTGCTGCACCTGCAGCTGAATTACAGCAGCAGCCCCAAATTCCCACTGCATCAGTCCCCTGTTTTTATTGCTTTTTCTGTTTCAAGTATGTGACAATATTAGCTAACTACATTCAGCTAGATGAAAGTTTAGCAGAACAGCTATTTTATATTCATAAATTTAGATAACTAGATATCAAAAGAAGAAATGTGGTCACTGATGGTATCCAAAAACAGATAAGTTATCTACCATATCTCTAGGTGAAACAGGCTACTGACCTCCATGTATCTTTGCAACACCTTTGCAACAGCTCCAGAACATAAATATTTCAGCTAGAAATGCTTAAACTACAAAACCCTGGCTGTAAATCCCCCGTATGTGGTAGGCACTCCCTCAAAACTTGTTGTTAAAGTCAAGTCTGTAGATAGCACAGGTATCTACCTGTGCTATATAACAGTTGGGTATAACTGTTCCCAAGAGCCAGATCATTGCTGATGACCAACATGTGCTCCTGATTTTTAATTCCCTTTGCCGCTTGCCTGTAGAGGGCTGTTACCTCTGTGATCCCCCACTTCCTTCCAGACTCCCACAAAGCTCACTTCTGCTGCTGGCAAATGAAGGGGAAGCTAGGAAAACAGGCAGGTTTGAGGAGATACATAACACAACGGCCATCAAAACCTGCCCACTCCCCCACACTGAGGATCTGAAGAATCTTTATCTTCTCCCTGCTTCTGGCCTTCCTCAATCACTTATTACCATGAAATCCTCTGTCAGGTTTGATCCAAAATCCACAGTTATCCAAAGCTTCTTTTGTGATATATTTATGACATTTCTGGAATGGGAGAAGTTATACAGCAGTAAGTTGTGCAATTCAAGGTTGGTTTTTGTGTTGGTTTTCTGTTTTTGTTAGAAATAAAAAGAAGTTAAAAGCTTCTTTCAACGAGACAGAGACAGTATTTTGATTTGCATTTCTCCTTTCTAAGCTCTTACTCGCCTACTAGTTTGGAATTACTGTTATTAGAAGAGTGCCTGGCACTCCTCACTGAGCTCAGAGCGTCATTTATTGCTATTAGCCCAGCAAAGATGTATTGAAAAGTGTTGCACCTGTAGCATTCATCTTTCCCTACTAATACTCTGAGTAACTCTAGTTTTCCCCACAATTTTATCTGAATCACTAATTATTACATTCAATTTCCATTAATATAAACAGCAAATATTCTTTGAAAGAGTCTGTCAAGAGGGCAGATCACCTAATTTTGTATGGCTTATATTTGTATGTGTTTCCGAAATATAAGTGTAAGCAATTGTAGTCAATTAGTGTTTAGTGCCAAGTACAAACCAGACTGAGCTTCCAGCTCTAAATATATATAAAGAAAATCCGTATATATATATGTATATTTATACACATATACAGGTTTCCCAGCAAGGACCCAATTCTGCAAAGCACTTAGGCAACTGACTAGGAGCTTGGTGCTTTCCTAGATAAAGCCTAATTTTGAGTATTCTTCTAGACGTGGTTTCTATGTGCTTACACAATGTGAATAATGTCAAAGTGGGACGCTGAGAAATTGGTGGCAAAACTGCTCTCTCTGTCTGAAAATGCAATCTGAGTTCAGTGAAAACCCTCCTGCAATAAATTTTCCTCTGTTCCCACAGCCTCAGATCCCACTGCACCAACACAGCACTGAAGCTCTGTTTTCCCAGTCAGGAAACATCCATCAGTAACATGACTAGTGAACAAAGAAGCTATTTCCATCACTAATCCTAGTAGCAAGTCATTGTCTAAATGACATTAAAAATAACATGGAAATTCACCCACACAAACCAGAATTTGTTCTGCTTTTCTTTGAAAGGCCATACAATCCTTCTGTTTAATTTAAGATGACAGAAATAACTTTGTAGAGTAACTCATAATAAAGAGAACAGCTCTGATTGGGAGTTCACATTGTACAGTCTACAGAATAAAGGGAGCTGACTTGCAAAAAAAAAAAAAAAAATCAAGTTAAATCTGGCTGATGTAGAGGCTCAGTGGACAGGAGCATAGACTCTATTGAATTATAAATGTCACAATTGACTTCTCAAGCCCCTGGCCAGATTTGGGAAGTAAAGAAGTGAAGCAGTGGCTAGCACTGGCAGAGCAGCATTATCTATTGATGCACCCTGCCCTACAATAAAAATACCTGTTCATTAACCCAGCCTACATTCTTCCCTCAGTTACCCCTGTGGTTTGGGAGTTGTGAAAAAGAAACTAAAGGCAGAAAAAAAGTGCAAAAAAAAAATGTTTTAACTCGCTGTAATTACAACACACTACAATTATAATTGTGGTTAATTTGCTGGCAGCTGGGACATCGTGTATCACAACCAGTCTGAAGTTTAGGGTTGCTGCACAGGCTCATTTCCTGTTCAGAGAGTGAAGGTTGCAGCAGCGATGCTCTTTGCTGGGGCCATGTTCTTCAGGTCCACTTCACTCAGCACCTACGATTCTGTGCAACAGACAGTACTGAGACACCAGTCAGTATTTCTCTGTGTGCTTTCTACCATCTTGTTAATCCCTTAATCCCTGATACAGGTAAATTCCTCCAGGGTGTCCCCTAACTTCACTATGTGCTCTAACAGCTCCTGAAATACCACTTGGGACCCTAAGACAGAGGACAGAATGACAGGGAAAAGGGTCTATGGCCACGGTGTGTGATGCACACAATGTGTACAAGCAAAAGGAGAAAATTTTTCTAACATTTGTTTCTTCTTATGGAAGTTTTGCAAAATGAAATGCAGAGATTCTTTTCCTACCTTTTGCAAGTGAACAGCAAGGCCTATACAGTTTTGTTGATTGGTTGTTTCTTCAGTTTTACTCAATTGCACCTGAGCACACAGTGACACTAGAGGAGATGCTGTTGGTCTAACAGCAGAAATTTTGATGCTTAACCACTACCTGACCCATCTCTGCGCAGGGAGGCATGCTGGAGAGATTGATAACTAAAGCTGCCTGCCTCTTGGCCTCCCCATCCTATAGCACCATGGAGACCAGGTGGATGGAGGTTACTGAACAGTGGGAAAGATATTTTTGTCATCTAACTTGAAGCATTTTGTCACCTTCATGCTCACACCTATGTAGCAGCAGGTAGAAGAAGCACATTTGTCAAAACAGGGTAGCATGTTAAGGACTTGAGTGCCTTTTATGTAGAGGGTTCCCAATTTGATACTCTATGACAGTTGTCAACTACTACAGATTAGCATTTGGAATCTAGGAATCACTTTCCCCACAACTGAAAAAACTTAGCTATACCATACAGTATCTTGCAAACTCTCTGGTATTTCATTAGGTTTTATAGAAGTTTGATATGTTAAGACTGACCCAGAAGGGCCACATTCTGCAGAAGGGCTCAGATATTGCAGTTTGATATGTTAAAAATTTGACCAAGAAGGGCCACATTCTCCAGAAGGACTCAGATATTGCAGTTTGATAACCTGCAAATTAGTCTCAACGTGTGAAAGAAAACTTTCAAGATGCTGCATCGTATCACTCACTTTCTGCAGGATCTGTGGCTTGACTGATGTTTATTACCTGCTAGCTTTTCTGCTGGTTTCATAAAATGTGATTTTAAGAGCTTGCACAACACCCTTAATTCATCTTGCAGTGCCTGTGCATTTCACAGACTTCACTATGTACATGTGATCTAACTTGATCAAATATAATGAACAGTAGATGCTTTAGTACTTGTGAATTGGGTAAAAAGGCAAATATTGAACAGAATAAAGAAGATAAATCAAGAAGTCCCTGCTAAACTGATGAGAGAGTGCAGAAAGGAAAGAGGAGAGAACCTGTAAAAGGTCCCTTAAAGTGGAAAACGTACTTTTATAATATGTCACAGAGGTTGAGAGCAATGGTATTTTGAAGTGCAAAAAATACACATAAAATTATAGTAGACAAGCTTATGCATTTCAGATAATCTTCTACATGTTACAATGGCCAAGACACTGCTTGGAAGAAGATTGCTCTGCCAGCAAATCTTTCACAATTACTGGCTATGTGCAGAAATCAGTGTCTGTCTCTGGAAGAGGCTGGAGCTGCTGTGCTGGGTGGGCACCTAGAAACAGTAAGGAGTACAGCCCAAAGTACCACCCAGATTAAGCCTAGGGCTATACTGGGGGCCAATCCTTTTGTCTTCACTGTGAATTACATCAACTTTTGCTGCAATTGGGTGAAGGATGGGTTTTTCTCTTTTCAAAATAAGTATTTTCCACCTACAGATATGCTAGATACTGGCTTACAAATGCTTCCAGACAGTCAGAACAAACACATGATAGGTTAGGAGAGAAAGTGTAACAGTGCCAAGGGAGAAAAAAAAATGAGATGTTTACCTTACTGTATTGAATAATTTGAGGTAAGATAATTACACTGTGTGTTGGTTTCCCATAATCATTATGTTCTGATAGGAAAACTAAGTATGAACTAAAGGGAACATACACAGACTAATCTGTATAATTTCAATTAGTCTTTTAAGGACATTTTTTAATTTTTGTTGTTATTGAGTCTTATTTTATTGTGTGAAAGTCTGGTTTCAAATGACTTCAAAAAATAAAATGGGTCAGGTTTCATTTTTCATATTTGAAGGCTGTTTTCAGCTGTGTTAATACAATGTCCTAGCCACTAGGAGCTAGAGTGAGGTATAATGAACAGTCTTAGGAAACAAGTGTGTAATTTCGGATGCAGAAGATGGTAGAAATCCAGATAAATGGAAGCTCTTCCAAGCAGAACAGTCGGGAGGAAACCATTGCTCTTGCTGACGAGGTCCCATCCATGGAACAGAGCTTTTTATATCTCACTACTAGAAGGGGGGTGGCTTCATGGTCTGAACCAAAGGTTTTCCCAAGATCCCCAAAATCCCTGCCCTTCCTATTGCCCATGTCCCCCTGGTTCTCTGGGGGAATCTTCTGCTGTTTGAAGTACTCACCCCGTGTCCCTGTGCTCCACAGGTGATGCTCTGTAGGTTTCTGATTCAGTTGTTTAACCTGTTAGTTTGAAAGGGACTTGTGCACATCCAATCTTAAAATTTCTGGAAGAAGCTTTATTCTCCCTTTCAATATTGCAAATCTGGAGTAATCAAAGTTACAGTCTATAGCTGATAAAGATGAGATTCTCTGAAGTATGGGTTTCTCCATAACTATGGAAATCATATACATTTAACATTTTTAAGTAAATGACAGATGTAGACTTAGACTAAACCTGAATACGTTTGAGAATCTCAGACATGTTCTGGGAAATGTGTTCATGGCTTATACCTAAGGTTAGACTCAGAAGTAACTGTGTTGGGAATTAAACAAAATTGGCTTGACTTTTCTGAAGCATTGCAAACCTACGGTGTCTGTTCATTGTAGGGGCTGTGAATCCCTGGAAAGCAGAGGTACAGAAAAGCAGAACCCTAGTTTCAGGAGACAGAGTTTGAAGACTATTTTCTCAAATCTGTGCAATGAAATGGAAAAACTTATGTTCAAGTAATCTCTGATGAAGCGTAACTTTGATACATATCAGACAATCTTTGAAAAACATGACAATAAAACAGTGGGAAAATACTTTGGCCTTTGAAATTGAAACTGGGTGATCTTTAAAGTTCCTTCCAATCTAAACCATTCTATGATTCTATAGGTGAAATTCTGTACACAAAGTAAAACTAGGCAGACTATCATTCAAGAAAATGGCACAGAAAAGAGGGAATTGCTTCCTGTTTAATTAATAGAGGATATATCTTGAAAGTTTGACCACTGTTTATTGCCTGCCAGCTAAGTAAAATGGGATGTGACCTATTACTTGCTGACTTTTCTGCCAGTTTGAGAAGATGTAGTTCACATTTTGAGTGTGAGGTTGTGATCTCCTTCAACTGTAACATTCCCTTTGCTCTTGCTGAATCTATTGCTCTCTGCCTCACTGAAACACTCATGTGCTAATGGGAAAATGTTGAGGGCCAGTTCCCATACTGGTTTGTACAGGCTTGTTTCTGATGGTGAGAATAACAGTTTCAGCATATTACTAGCTTCTCCCCTACCCCAGGCAAAATCCTAAGAATATTATACCATCTCTGACTTGTTCTAGTTAACAGCAGAAAGTAAAAACTTTTCTGAGGAGAACAGAGAACCAGCAACTGCCCAAGCTTACAATTGTGTCAAACCCTAAGACACATTTCTAGGCAGAAAGTGCTGCTCTGGGTGAGAACTGCTTGGGGGACTACGGGAACTGCTTGTCTGGAGTATGTAAACTGTAAACGTGAACATTTCCTGAGATTTAGTTCAAGCCCCAGACATCACGAAGTGAATCCAGGCAACTGCGATTTGAGCAAGAAAGAATGCTAGGTAGATTATGTACAAATGTAAAAGTGATTGTTAGGAGCAATTTGTCTCTGGTACAATTACTTTTTTTATGCAGCAGCTGGAGAGAATGGTGGTGTCTGATTGCCCATACATGCATTGGTGCTCATGTTTGCAAAGTAGGATGAGTGCAGAAAGCTATACTTGGCTCTCCTTGGCCTCAACAGGGAAAATGGTCAGATACCCAAAATCTGCAAGTCCTCAAAGTACCAGGGGATTTCAGAGGGTATAGGACCTCTGAAGCTCAAGAGCCTTGCTGTGCCTCCCTGTCCCCGCAACACCGTATCTCTTCTACGGAAGATGGGGCAGGACCAGGCTGCAGCTGAGTGAGACATAGAACCAAAAAAAACATGGGGTTTTGAGCCTGAAAGACCAAAATCTCTTTGAACAAAAAAGTGCATTCAGTAACAACAAATGCCACGTTTACACTCAATGAGAAATCTACCCCACATTCAAAGGTCCAACATTATACCAGAAGTCCATACACCAGGAAATGCTTCACAAACCATAGCTGTTCTCCCAAGTCATAAATCAGAGCTCACAAATGTAACAAGAACCAAGACAGAATCAACAGTTACTCATGGCAAATGCAATCCTAACCACAAAATTCAATACAGAGAGAAAATTTAGCTCCTAGGAGTAGATGTTATTGATTGTTTGTTTGCAGTTCCCCAGCTGATCAACTCCCGGCTGTATACAAACTAAGCATCAAGGGATTAACTCAGCTTTGATATGGAGTAATCAGTCCATTTGGTCTTTGAGTTCTCTCTTATATCTTCACATTACCTTAGAAACACATATTATTTCAGTGCATTTATTTCACTGCACCAATAAAACTTTTAATTGTAGTTGAACCAAATAATGCATGTACTGTGAAAGAAAGGAATAATAAACACATAAATTGCATCTTCTTTACTTTGTAGTTAACTGACTAAAAGCTGTTTAATAACACCACAGTGGAGACTATAAGGATGACTAGCAACACTACACATATACTATATCATAATGTGTTGTTCACAACCCAAAGTAATTTCTTAGACTTGAATTGTCATAGGCTGTAGTAACTGACATTGCCAGGAACTGCTTGTATGATAACAAAACAGCCTAGCTAATGAGAAAATATCCTAGCTTGTTATTTCTTGCTGTTACTCTGCTTTCACTGAGATACCTATATATTGGCTGGTTTTCCAGAATGTCAAATGCATCAACCTGAGAAGTATTTTATATACATTTCCTAATGTGATAATATAATGGTGACTTAGAGGGACTGCAAATACGGAACTCCAGTTCTTCTCCATTTACAGGCGATACCAGCTTGTACAGGATGAAAATATCAGCAGACAGTGCAGGTTTACAAAACCTCAAGCCACTGCAGGTAGGTTCACTCTGGCTGTACACACATACACGCAGGCATACAGAGGCCCTTGTCAGCCACCTTACAGCTCCATCCGTTGACACATCACTAGAATTTCAATTTTGTTCCTGACACACCACAGTAAATCCATGGCCATCTCAATCATAATCCACTTGAATGCTAGAAAACATAAAGCATAAAGCTACACAAGCAGAGGCCAAAGGACTCCTAAATTTGATGGCTGAACATGACCTCTCCTATTTGAATTTCTCTCATATATAGGTACCACCACACTGCAGCATGTAGGCAGTAGGATTCTTCTGCAGAAAAATTTCTGCCAAAATGCCTCTTGCTTCCCATTCTGGAACTGCACTTGTAAATACAAGTTGGGGGCTTATTTGTTTGTTTGCTTTTCTTACACATGCTGCCAACTGTGTCATGCACTGACAGTCTTGCTCCCAAAATTAATTAAACGTTTAATATATATTACAGCTTCCTTCCATTAGTATTCTTTAGAGAAGCCTGGGACACCTCACCCATTAAATTCAGACACATGTAATTTGTTGTTAATGTATGCTAATTATTTGCAATGAAAATGTGAAAGATATTTCTACACAAGCCTTTTATTCAATATCATTTAATGCATAGCCAAATAGGCAGTATAAATAGCACTGGTTCTTTTTTTGAATCTTTGCATCATGAGGGCTAAGGTTCCAGTCACTTGCATTGTTACAATGCAATCTGAATATCCATGCCACCAGCAGATGATTTGAAAGCATACATCCAACAATAGGTTGTCAAATATGTGCCAAGTATTGCTTTAAAAAGAATTCTTCATCCAATATTCAAATCTATCAAACTCTCATCTTTGAACTTCTTACTGCCAAACAAAAATGTCAGTAATATTTTGTTAAGCAGTTATTAATAATTATTAAATATGGTAATTAAAATCTTTGCTATAAAATTGCAGCCAGTTATTTAAAGATTAAAATAATTTAGTAATTACAAAAATTTAATAATGGAAGATATATATAGTTCCTATATTGGGAATCAGACAGAAACATTATGCCAGGGAAGAAAAATATTTCTTCTCACCTATCTTATCTGAATTCAGTAATTCCTTAGCAATAAAACAGTGACTAACAGTCCTTTGCTAAGAGTAAATCAATCAATCTCCTTAATTAAATAGCAATGCTCACTGTAAGTTAAGGCTTCTACATCCACATATTCTACAGAGAAACAGCCAAAAAATTAATGTTCTTGTCCTTACCAGCAGCCTCATTGAGAAAAAGAGCAAGGTGCATGCCAGACTGAATTTCTCCATGTCTTCATTCACTTCACTGCTGCTTGGTGGTCAAGACAGTCCTGCTGTAATTTTTCAGACCTGCAGTGTTAATGACTCTTCTGCTTTTATAGAATGAACATCAAACAAATAGTATGAATGATAGACCCAAAATCAGTTTTCTTGTTATATGAATCCAAAGTTCCATCCTTGTCAAGTAAGTTCAGGACAACTAATACACAAAGCTTAGTCTAATTTTAATTATTACTCTGGGCAGCAGAGATACAAGAATGAAGAGCATGCTAGTCAGCATATTTTTTCCAAATTTTTTTTAAAGTCTTGAATTTTAGAGCCCTCTGTGTCTGAAGACGTGCAATGCATATGACACATAATGCAGAAATGCAATATAGAAATAGAGGAAATTATCACCTTGAGAATATTTCACCTTCAGAATGAGAGAGCAATCATCTGCTGACAGTTCAAAAATTGTAATTATAAGGATGTTTTTTGAGACAGAGACAGCTGAAGTATTTGGAAGAGTGAGAAACTACTAATTTCTTTTAAAGGAATGAGCAGTACTAAGGCTACTCATAATATAAGACGGTACTTAAAAATGTAAGACTTAATGACAGTGACAGGTATGGACCACACTGCATTTCTTCAGAAATGCCTTTAAAATTCTTCCCAGCTAGCATGAATGAAATAGGCTGATCCAACGTGGCCAACTTGAGTTTTCTGACCAGAAGAAAACCCAATGAGATTTTATAACAGTTGTTTCTGAACCTTTATGAATCCTTTTATTTTTTTACTCCTGGTAGTATAAAATTTCACTAGTTAGGAAAAATGAATTCAGAATAAGAGGATTAAGAAGGCACCAGACCCACTAATATCTTCTTAAAGAGCAAAGTTCCTGGGTTTTCATCTGGGCTCTGGGTATAGAACAGGAACCACAAAGATGAATGAACTCCCAGCAGCTCTCCCAGAGATACTGCAATCTAAAATGGCTAAACTTAAACATACTAATGTATTGACCCACATTACTGGGAGATCATGGCTTGTTTCAAGCTACACCTGAAGTAGCACATAGGTAAGATATGGGAAGGTATTTATGAGAGAAAGGAGAGTTGGCTAGAGAGGAGCAGGACACTGCTCTCCTCTAGCTGCACAGTAACAGCCTTGCTTCCTTCAGCAGGAGCTTTTTCCAGCTGCTTTGTTTGCTCTGATTACACGTGTGAGGAACCAGAACTTACGAGTTCACAAAGGCCAAACAAAAGGCTAAAATTTTTCATACCAAGAAAACAACAGGAGACAGAGTCAAGTCAAAGGCTATAAGAAGTTAAATACAGATGAATCAATAGTTCACATCTGGACACATCCCAACAACAAAATGCTTCTGCACTGTAATATCCTTACTAAATTTATTTATCCTAATATTTGAGTTCCTTGACTGAAAAATTTAGAGCCCATTAACATGATTCCTCTAATAGTGCAGACATGTTTTTTATGCAGGCATGCCTCTGGAGATATGATAACTGGTGGAATATTTCTATCTATCAGGAGATCTGTTAGAGGAAATTACTCTAATATGTGTGCACAGAGTTCCTCCAGAAGAGGAAAACTGCTCCCTAATGGGGAGGTGAATGGAAGCGCAAGGATGATGTAGGCTTTGGTTATTCCCCTTTATTTCTTGCTGGAAGCACTCTTAGATTATGTTAGAAGATCTTAACGACTAGAAGTAAATGAGAATTTCCATTTACTTTTCTGGTAATTTAATGTTTGACAAACTGGAAAATACACAGATTAATAGATCTGCCAGACTCAGAAACATCTGGTTTAGCAAATTAATGAGTCTGCATGAAAAAGAGTGAAAACCGTAATGCCATGACAAACTCTTCTTTCCTGATAGGCTACATAGACATTGGCTGAGTGTCCTGTCCCTCCTCTCCAGCATGGGGTTTAGGGGCTAAGCAATACCAGTAGCAGGCTTCCTACTGACATCAGTGATTTCTGTGGTCTTTGAATAGATGCTAAGGACTGTACCCTCCTCTAGTAGACTGCTGATGGAACTTTCCATTGATTTTAATGACAGTTCAGTCACTCCACAGCTAAAAAAAAATA
Source organism: Nycticryphes semicollaris (assembly GCA_013400055.1). Lineage (NCBI taxonomy): Eukaryota > Metazoa > Chordata > Aves > Charadriiformes > Rostratulidae > Nycticryphes > Nycticryphes semicollaris. The sequence goes on along the minus strand of VXBJ01003314.1, from coordinate 30,390 downwards.
AATAAAAAGTTAAAAAAATATGGGAAGAAGACGTTCTCTGAGAGGTTTGATACGCAACTCTGAATAAAGAAATGGAACAACTTATCCTTGGTGCTGTCTGTAGGCATATAAAAGATAAGAAGGTCATAAGAGGCAGTCAACATGGCTTTACCAAGGGGAAGTCATGCTTAACCAACCTGATAGCCTTTTATGAAGACGTAACCAGGTGGATACATGATGGTAAAACAGTGGATGTGGTCCATTTTGACTTCAGTAAAGCATTCAACACCGTCTCCCACAGCATTCTTGCAGTTAAACTGAGGAAGTGTGGCCTGAACAATAGGATAGTGACGTGGATTGTGGACTGGCTGAAGGATAGAAGGCAGAGAGTTGTGATTAATGGGAGGGAGTCTAGTTGGAGGCCTGTATCTAGTGGAGTCCCTCAGGGATCTGTACTGGGACTAGTAGTATTCGTCAATGACTTGGATGAGGGAATTGAGCGCACTATCAGCAAGTTTGCTGATGACAAAAACTGGGAGGAGTGGCTGGCTTGCCAGAAGGCCATGCTGCCATCCAGCAAGACCTAGACAGGCTGGAGAGTTAGGCGGGGAGAAATTTAATGAAATATAACAAGGGTAAGTGTAGAGTCCTGCATTTGGGCAAAAACAACTCCAGGTGCCAGTATAGGTTGGGAAATGACCTGTTGGAGAGCAGCATAGGGGAAAGGGACCTGGAGGTCCTAGTGGACAGCAGGATGACCATGAACCAGCACTGTGTCTTTGTGGCCAGGAAGGCCAATGGCATCCTGGGGTGTATTAGAAGGGGTGTGGTTAGTAGGTTGAGAGAGGTCCTCCTCTGCCCTGGTGAGACCGAATCTGGAATATTGTGTCCAGTTCTGGGCCTCTCAGTTCAAGAAGGACAGGGAGCTGCTTGAGAGAGTCCAGAGCAGGGCTACAAAGATGATTAAGGGGTTGAAGCGTCTCCCATACGAGGAAAGACTGAGGGAGCTGGGTCTCTTCAGCTTGGAGAAGAGGAGATTGAGGGATGACCTCACTCATGTTTATAAATATGTAAAGGGTGAGTGTCAGGAGGATGGAGCCAGACTCTACTCAGTGATGGCCAATAATAGGACAAGGGGCAATAGGTGCAAGCTGGAACATAGGAGGTTTCACTTAAATATGAGAAAAAACTTCACAGTGAAGGTAACAGAACACTGGAAGGGGCTGCCCAGAGAGGTTGTGGAGTCTCCTTCTCTGGAGATATTCAAAACCCACATGGATGCATTCCTGTGTGACCTGATCTAGGTGTTCTTGCTCTGGCAGGGGGATTGGACTACATGATCTTTCAAGGTCCCTTCCAATCCCTGATATTCTGTGATTCTGTGAAATTGTCCTGAAGCTGTCCCAAGGAGAACAAAACAACTTTTAGAAAACTCTGATTCTTTTTAACTAAAGACAGAAACAGTCCACCAGTACATCTTTTTATATTGCCAATTTTCAACACACACCTGGAAAGGGAGGGAGCAAGACACAGAAAAGCTTTAATGAATTGTTTTCCTGATGAAGATTCAAAGGTAGACTGGTAAGCAGTACACAGAAGAGGCTTGGAGGACCCTGCACAATATCATCAGTGTTGTGATAAACTGTAGACCTGCTATGTCTCTTACACAAATGCATTTTCCTCGTGTTGATGGAGTGTCCGTTTTCCTCCCACCTGAGGCTCACTAGCTCCTGTGTCTCATACGTTTCCAGGGTAACTACCTCTCAGCCTGAGACACTAGACCACTAGACTAGGCCTGTCACTGGCTCCATCAAGCACACAGGGCAGAAGCTGCCCACTGCACTGATGCAGGAGCTCAAAGGAATGCCCAGCCCAGATGCGTGTTTCACAAAGTGCCCCTACCACAACCCATCTGTAGAGATATCTCTGCTGACACTTAATCCACTACACAGTTGCACACTGAAGAAAGGAAAGGTGAGAAGTCTGAGACTGGATCAAACCCAGGACCAACTGTTTCAAAGCCCCAGGGTGACAGAACCAAGCAACACTGAAAAGACCAAAAATTACTTTTAGAAACAGAGAATATATTTAGTGACCTCATTAAAAAAAAAAAAAAAAAAAAAAAAAAAAAAAAGGAAAAAAAGGAGATAAAGCTGATGTGCCTCCACTGTGCAGAGATAGCTTAAGGCAGCATCTGCACTTTATCAGCTTCCACTGACTCAGAATGTTTATTTTTTAATCTGTTTGTTTTACAGTAGCTGAGGTATTTTTTTATAACAGCAGCATTTTTATATCAAAAATGTAAATTTCTTTATATAGAAATTCAGCTTTAAATTATATACAGACAAAGAAGGGAAAAGTATCCTGAGAAAGACAAACCCAAAGAACACATGGAGGACAGCAAATCGCATTTCTATAATTATTAACTATCTTTGCAGTGCCTGGGAAAGCAAAGCAAGACTTCCATATTTGTACTGCCAAGTGATTATAGGTTTGAAGTGAAGGTGTGCTGTCCACATATTAAGATCCAAATGGCAATCAAGCCAGACTGAATTTTAGAGATATAAAGGGAGATGAAACAACATTATTTAAACCCCCCCAAAAATACACCTTACTGGGTCACATAAATATCAAAGCAGATTGACTGCTAGAGAACTAGAATATTAACAAGGCAAGCAAGCAAGTTCACTGTCTGCTCTAAACAGACATAACCGCAGGTCAGTATTCAAATGCCTTCCATTATTTATACAGTCCAGGACAGTTATAAGATATTGCATATTGCAGAGAATATTAGGTAAGTCACAGTCATGCGGAAGAAATGAGCAAAAAATAGCCTCTACTTTTTAACTCTGGTTGAAATGCTCAGAGTATGCCTGAGAAATAATAGACCATTACTAATTTGACTCAGTGAGACCACACATGCTCCAGATCACCACCCAAGTTAGTTTGTGTCCAAAGTCTTTACACTAGCTAATTATCCCATTAGGAGTCGATGGAGGAGTGAATGACTGAGTAATGACTCCAAGACTTGGGCCATGCAGAGGGCGAATGGGTAAATAAAAACAGCAATCAAAACCTCCAAAAAATGAACAGAACCATAGAGGGGTTGTGGGTGGATTTTTTCCTTCTGTTTTTATTTCTGCTACCTTGCAATTTTCCCAAAAATAGTGGGGAAGAGAAAATTGTAGCAACATTCCTAGAAAACTCAAAGACAAATCAGTGTTAGCAGTAATTTCAATCAAAACCCTGTTTCAGTCTTGGACTGAATCAATGAATGGATAACAATCCCGTGCGTTTTTTCTTAACAAGAGAACTCCATATATCTTAATAGTCTGAGACTTCCCAGTGACTAAAAGTCATTAAAAAAGGAAGAGTAGTATAGATTGTTTTGTGCTTATCAAAGTTTCTACTAGCATTTCCATTCTGCCTGGTGAGAAAGTTTTGGAAGATAAATAATTAAATTAGCCCATTAATTTATGTAGTATGTACTGAAGATAGCATTGCAATTGTATGCACATTTCCCAGCAGGACATCAGCATCACAGTTTACATTGCAAGTACACTTTTTTTTTTTTTTCAGTCATAATTCATTTCAAGACTTCTGCCTTCTGACTAATGAAGGCAGGATCCTTATTCCCTTTCCTGCTGTCACCACTCAGCCTTGGAAGGATTGGAAGTGCTCTGCAATTGTCACATCTCAATTAATCCAGCTGTTACCCAGACCTCATGTCCCTATAGTACACATGCTAAAAATCCTTACATGAGACTCCAAGTGCTTTAAATCCTGCTCAGCTTGCACAGTGTTGCTGGTGTTGCTGTGGCTCAATCCAGATCATGGTAACTTTGAAGCAAAACCAAAAGTAAATTCAATAAAAGCCTGAAAAGAAGAAAAAAAAATCCTATGCTTTTAAAATTTTTCATGAAATAAATCTCAATTTACTTTATTCATGCAAAAAAAATCATGGATTCATGAATATCCTGGTCCTTTCCTACATCTCTTTGTTAATTAGTGACCTAAAAGGCTGGACAATTAGGATGATTTAACCATCATTCCTTTATTCTCCTTCCACTATAGCCTAGCTGGTGGACCATGATGCCCTGTAGGCCTTTTTGGACTAGACTTATCCTGTCGAGTTATCTGTGATTGATATGGAATGGACTTACTGGCCCAGCTAATTCCCTACCTTGCTGTGTAACCAACCTTTAAGAATTCCTTGATTTTGAAAGCTTCAGGAGTAACGGAAAGTAAAATAAAACGTGTTGAAAGTTTTGTGTTATTTCCAGTAGCAAAGAAAGCCTGAGAATGACAAAGTTCAAAAAGGAGAAACTATGAAAATGAAACCTCCACCTCAAATATATGAATTCTGTTCCATTTAATGAAATTGGGGAAAAATAAGGGCAGGGGGTAAAGGAGAACTTTAAAGCTAATGGTGTTACTTCCAATGGAAAAATCAGAGAATTATAATATTGCCTAGGTCCGAAGGGACCTTTAAGGTCATCTGGCCTAAACCATCAACCTAAGTCATGACAAAAAAACATCACTAAACCATGTCTCTAAAGCTATGTCTATTTGCCTTTTAAATATACTTAATTTTAAAAATGCTTAATAACCCTTTAAGTGTAAAAATTTTTCCTGATATCCAATCTGAACCTCCCCTGGTGCAACTTCAGGCCATTTCTTCGTCCTGTCGCTTGTCACTTGGGAGAAGAGACCGAACTCCGCCTCTCTACAATCTCTTTCAGGTGGTTGTAGAGAGCAACAAGGTCTCCCCTCAGCCTCCTTTTCTCTAGGCTGAACAACCCTAGCTCCTTCAGCCTCACCTCATAAGACTTACTTTCCAGACCCCTCACCTCACCAGCTTCATTGCCCTTCTCTGGACTTGCTCCAGCACCTCAGTGTCTTTTTGTAGTAAGGGGCCCAAAACTGGACACAGTACTCAAGATGGGGCCTCACCAGTGCCAAGTACAGGGGGGTGATCACCTCCTGAAACATAGTCCTCCTGAGTCTTCATGATACAGGCCAGGATGCTCTGGGCCTTCTTGGCTACCTGGGCACACTGTTCAGCCAATGGTCAACAAACAACCCCAGGCCCTTTTCTGCTGAGCATTTTCCAGCCGCTCTTCCTCAAGTCTGTACCGCTGCATGGGATTGTTGTGACCCAAGTGCAGGACCTGGCACTTGGCCTTGTTGAACCTCATCTCATTGGCCTCGGCCCATCGATCCAGCCTGTCCCGATCCCTCTGAAAAGCCTTTCTACCCTCCAACAGATCAACACTCTCACCTAACTTGGTGTTGGCTACAAACTTACTGAGGGTGCACTCGATCCCCTCGTCCAGGTCACTAATAAACACGTAAAAGAGAAATGTTTTCTACCCTCCAACAGATCAACACTCTCACCTAACTTGGTGTTGGCTACAAACTTACTGAGGGTGCACTCGATCCCCTCATCCAGGTCACTAATAAACACATAAAAGAGAAACGTCCCCAGTACCGAGCCCCAGGGGACACCACTCGTAACTGGCCACCAACTGGATTTAACCCCATTCACCACCGTTCTCTGGGCCTGGCCCTCCAGACAGTTTTTAACCGAGCAGAGAGTACTCCTATCCAAGCCACGGGCAGCCAGGTTCTCCAGGAGGAGACTGGGGGAGACTGTATCAAAGGCCTTACTAAAGTTCAGGTAAGTAACATCCACAGCCTTTCCCTCATCCACCTAGAGGGTCACTTTCTCATCAAAGATCAGGTTTGTCAAGCAGGACCCGCCTCCCATGAACCCGTGCTGGCTGGGCCTGATGGCCTGGATGTCCTTCATGTGCCACATGATGGCACTCAGGACGATCTGTTCCATGACCTTCCCAGGAACCAAGGTCAGATTGACACGCCTGTAGTTCCCCAGATCATCCTCCCGACCCTTCTTGTGGATGGGCGTCACATTTGCTAGACGCCAATCAGCTGGGACCGACCCAGTTTGCCAGGACTGCTGGTAAATGCCAGGAAGTGGTCATCCAGCTCCTTCAGTACCCTCTGGTGTATCCCATCTGTCCCCATAGACTTGTTTATATCTAGGTGTTGGAGCAGGTCCCTCACCACCTCCCATTGGATTATGGGGAGCTTCATTCTTCTCTCCACCCCTATCTGCTCGCTCAGGAGTGTGGGTACTCAGGAACAACCAACTCTACTACTAAAGACTAAGGCAAAGAAGGCATTAAGTACCTTGCCCATCTCTTCATCCTCTGTCACTATGTTAACTCCCACATCCAATAAAGCATTGGAGGGTGGGATGAAAACATTTTGCAGAAGTTTTCCATAGAAAAAAATTAAAATTACATCAACAGAAAGTTTTTCAGATTATGCATCCAGGTCTAATTAGGAAGGCTCTTCCACCCTTCATGTTGGGAAGGGCAATCAATATTCTGCTGGTAGAGAGCTCCTGAAGCACAATGGCAGTCATAACAACATCAGCATTAGGGTCCCAGAAAGCAGTAAGTGCCAGCATTCATTGATTTTGGGAGCAATAAGGCTCATTGATTTTATTGTTTGACACAACTAAAGCAAAAGAAAAATCTTCTTCAAGATCTGTCATGTGTATTCCCTGGATACATAAACAAAAGAGAGCCTTTGGAAGTATATCAATATTTTCAACTAGCCAGAGAAAATCTGACAAGTTTTGAGCACAGTGCCGACATATCTAAGGCACAACCAAGGCCAGGACACTTCTCACCAGGATCACAACTTCCATCTACTTTCTTTCTCAGATGGTTTCAGTGCCTCTACCTGGTAATTGGAAAGGAAGGGCAGAAGTCATGGCAGCGTAGCGATGCAGAAGGGCAAACAGTAGACAACATCACACAGTTTTCTGGATTATCTGTATGGTATCAACCTTCTCTAATATAAATAATTCAGATAAGAACAGTATCAGGTCCAGTATTAGCTATGAAAGAAAGCACTTGAAAGGCTACTCTGGGAGGAAAAATGTAGAAGCTTCTCTACTACCACTAAAACAACGTCCCAGTGCATTGCTATCATTTTTCTGGTTCCTGCACGTCTGTTTGTGAACTCTTTTTCTCCTAGAGCTAATGTAATCCTACTGAAAAATGAAATAAATAATTATGTTATCATCGTTTTCTTTAGCCTACCCATAATAGGAAGCACATGCTGTAGCTCCTATGTGCAGAAACCGACACATCCCCTCCGTGTGCTTTACAGATCTGAATAGCTCTGTGCCCTCCAGGACTTGCTTCTGACTTTCAGTTGTACAGTTCACAGACCTTAGCATGGCTGAGCTTGATGACTGACCTCCCACAGTCCCCACCCCATGAACAGGAATAAAAGATAATGCAAATACTGGCTGTGAGAGTGGCTGAGTTGCAAGGGAAGAGAGGCAGTTGCCTGCCAGTTAGCTCACAGAGGGCTTTGGAAGTAAAAGCTACCTGCTATAAACTGCTGGTGAGAGAACACTTGTAAATATAACACATTTGCCCTCTAAAAAAGAAAATATTAGAGCCATAACTATATTAGTTCCTGTGTCAGAGGAATGAGCTGTATGCCTTCACCTGCCAGGGAAGAGGGAGTGGGCACACTTTTGCCATAAATATACACACAAATGAGCAGCTTTTCAGATGGTCATTGTGCTTCCTTCTTTCTTCAGCTCGTAAATGCAATACACACCCAGTGCAAATTGCAAACAAAATGTACCATTAGGAGTCACAGATTTCCAAATCACTTTGGCAAAGAAAACAGTTTTCTAAATTATAGAATGAGCAGTGATCTGTATTTGCATAAACCCATGAAAATGTCTACTATGTGATTCAAATACTACTAGCACTTTAGCATAATTACCCTGCCTGCTTAAAAATGGCCCATGGAGAAGTCACGAGGCTTTAAAATATAGTGCAATACAAAATGCATCTTATGAACTGTACAGCTCTTAAGGTGCTCTTGAAACACAAGAGGTGGCATGATTTAAGGTATATTCTCTATTTCTTCTGTATTATAGACTACACCTTCAGCCCCAAATCGTGGAATGTCATTAGCCCTCAAGCTTTATGACATTTGCAACCTGGTAGAAGATTTCATACTGTGCATCTGCATGAGCGTTTTCATTCGGACCAGGAGTGCATTTCTGAAACAAATCTTCTGGTCACTTAACGAGCTTTGGTTTATGTTACAGTCTTAAAACACATGGACCTGAAGCACTCTTCAAGAGTACCTGCATTGTACTCTGACCTGTAATGGGTGAACACTAGTCAACTGGACCAGACTAGGATTTTTATTCAGCAAAGTTCCTGAAATACATGTAGTGTGGACATTGTGTCATTAGTGCCAAATGTTTCACTCTATTAATCCACTCCCATTGCTTTCACTGCTTGCTAAAATAGACATAGATTAGAGCTGTGCAAAGGTTATGTTAGACTCTTAAATCCCAAAGGAAACTAATGATCTGTTGGAAAAAAGGATTCTCTTCACAGACAGACCTGACAGTAGCCTTAAACAAGATCTACCCTTGAACAGGGTTTGACTTGGCTCTCAAACCTCCATGATGTAACATTCTTATTTTGTGTGCTTTTTCTACAATGGTGGCTGTGTTCTAACAAGAGAAAAAATGGCCAGAAGAAGAGGTGTTTTTGGAAACCAGGACTGAATGCACTTGTAGAATTAGAGACTCATAGCAGGATGTAAATTATAACATTATGTATTTCCAGCTTCTTTCTCAATATATTGAAACTGTACCACACATTGCAGTTCTCATGACTAGATAAAAAAGATGGGTTTTACCCCCAGCTCCTCGTTTTGGTAGTTTGGACTATAGTTGTAATTTTAACATTCTTTTTCCCTTCTCTGTGCTGCAAGGTGCACTGCAGAACCCAAAAGCAGGATGCAAGAATCTCATTTCTGTGTGATCCATTTTTGAAGTTGCAGGTGGTCAACCTGTTCCTGCTTCAGTCTCTGCCACTTGCAGTAGGGCAGGATGAGCCAGTCAGCTTCAACTCTTGCTCTTCTCTAAGCTCCCCTATATATTGTACCTAGATGAGAAGTTCTGCTGCCAATTCACTTCTCATTTGGAACAAAGAGAACAAACTCACAGGGATGTGAGTTGACAATACTGCAATCTGGACAGATGGATTTCAGAAAAAGATCAGATATTTGACCATATCTCCTTTCTCTGTGATCAAGCTTATATTACTTCCTTGCTATATCTCTCTTAGGATGATTTACTCAGTTGTTACATGCAAAAGCAATATAAAAGACTGTTTAAAATAAAGTATAACAATTACAATGGAAAATTTCTGAACTTTCCTAATGGAAATGGTCATCTATGCCCTCTTTTACAAGGAACCTTAACTGTTCAACCTTTCTCACCAGAGTTTTCCAAGCAGATACTATCAAATTGATTGTGTTAATCTAAGTAATGACCTCATTTGGCTAAATTTCTATGTCCTTACTTACCTTGTTACAATGGATTTTGTTACTGTTATCTTGCATCTTCAAAATTGAATATTATCTTAATAAATATTCTGGGACCGACCCAGGTTAATAATTTGATTTGTCTTGATAATGCTGAAAAGATTTTTCTCACAAAATATTGTTCTCTATGGCAGTAGCTACTTGCTTGTAAGAAAAAATGTGAAGCTTAACTAGAACTACCACATAAATGACAGTTCAATCTATTTACAAGGTTTGAGAGTTCCCAGATTTTCCAATAAATGCATTTGAGTTAAGGTGAATTAAACTTTCAAGAAACATCTAAAATGCAGATTTTACTACATTAAAAATTCCATATTTTATTTGCTACTAGACACTCAGTGAGAAATTGAACATAAATCAATAATACAATCCTAAGCACAAAGTGGAAACATAAGTTGCTACTTTGGTATATGACAGTTGGATATGTGTGCATTATGCAACTTGGGACATAGGGTGTTTAAGTGCTGTTCAAATATTTGGTCCATCAATCAAGCTACTTTGATAAGTGACAGATTCTCAAAGTGATATTCAACCAATATCCCAGGAAGCAATTGTTTACTTTAGCACTTCATCTAGTGAGCTGAATTTGATTCAGGCAACAAAATGCCTGAACTTTCTTGAATGATGGCAGCACAGTTGTTGGAATATTAAGCATTTACCCTTAAATAGATTTCCTTGTTTGTGGGAGACTTCATCAACAAAGGACAAAAAATTATAAGAGCCGCATGAACTGCTCTATCAAATGCGTGTTTAATGATACTGCTATACAGAATGATACAGTAAATATTTCTTATTTAAGATAGACAAGAAAGAAGACATATGTTTCAGGCAAGAGTATACAGGCCTATAAATTCTGCAAAAATGACTAAAAAGACAAGATAATACTATGTGAAATTTTAGTCTCTTTTCAGTCCTTAAATCCAGTTTAAACTAGCTTAAACTAGCTAATGCACGGACCAACTTTTATAACTTAATGTAATTTAGTAAGTCCTTTCCAGAGGGCTAAATCTCAAGGGTATTATAGACAGACGGATTAATATTCAACAATAAGTTTCTTTGTAAAACACAATAAAATAATGTGAATCGATGAAAATGCATTGGGAACCTGCAGAAAGTACAGGAAATACTTAAAAATAATCTTTAAATAAAAACATTAAATAATTATTATATGCATGACTGATGATAGGGCAATGCTTTAACAGAATGTGGGCAGGCTTTTATTTCTTAATATGTTAAAAAAATATATTCTTAAATCTGATCCAAGAGCCAAATATCTCTTCAACTCTCAGTCATACCTGGACTACACAGTCGATATTTGATGTATAACAGGTATGTAAGCAACGTTTGCTCCTGTACCAGAGAGATATTGTGCCTATAAGTTTGTCTTAAATACATAGATTGCATTTTTCTCTTAATCTCTGATGGGTTCAGTAGACAGACATGCAGAAACTATTTGTCCTCTTCATCACTGCAGAACAGCTATTTACTGTATCTGCTGAGCACACCATTCCTGCACACATCTCTGATATCTGCAAATGTGTAAAGGTACAGAGGATTTAATTAAAGTTGACTTCTTCAATGTCACTCTCCTACTCGGGCTTTTAGTTCTTGGAATACGTAAGAAACAAACCTTTCAGTAAAAATCAGACACTGTAACATTAGCATGTAAATTGGATCTTAAAGAGGGCAATATCATGAATGAGACTCCTTAAAGGGAAAAAGTACAAAATTATATTGCCATATATCCAGTGATTGCAATGAAGGAGAATACAAAATGTTAACCAATATTGCAGTGCTGTATTACTAAACAAAAATATTTAACTATAGTACATTGAATCAAAATGAACAATAAAGAGAGGCTTATAACAAGAACCTTTGATACTCAACCTTGTTACATGATTGTCTAGGCAAAAGTGTCTGTTGATAAAGATTAAAACTTCCTACCATTTAATTGATTGATGTGTTTTATTAAGGACAGTGGATAAGTTATGAGAAAAAAATGGCAGACTAGATGCAGTACCAAAGGAACAACTGTCCTGATTCTAAAGCATAGTCCCTAAAGTAATGTTACTCCCTAAAGGGAGTAAGAGTGGGGATCACAATCTAAAGTTATTATACGGACAGATAAAACATTACTGGAAGGTGTGAGGCACTGACCTATGCCTCAGTCACATGGAAAGCAAGTCTGTATCCCTTGTAATCATCTCCTGCACATGGCAGGTATGTCTCTTCTGAAGCTGGTGCTCAGTGCTGGAGCAGGACAGTCTCAAGGCTTAATCAGAGGCTTGCTTAATTTCACTCCCCAGATCTCCTTTTTCACTGATACCTGTAGGGACATCTAATACCCTTGAAAAAGGCAGCAGATCATGTCCTTTTCTGTTTTAAGATATTACATATATTAGATATATTAGATATAGATAGATTATATATATATTAGATATATTAAGTTATATTAGATTTATTTTAGTATTACAATTGTGTAAACACAGCATTTGAGTATGCCAGCAATGAAAGCTGATTCTGTTTTTTCTGCAGCACATATTATTATTTCAGAGATTTTAAATGTTTCTTGGTGCATATGCATACCACCAAGGTAGAACATCTGATGTCACTGTCCACCAAAACGGTCACTACTTTATCTGAATTTGCTGTGAAACAAAAAAAGCCTATGCGACCACTCTAGTGCAACTCCAAACTGAGATAAACTCTCCTGGCAGTAATAATTACATTAATCTTGACAATTGCACAACTTCAGGTCAGCTTAAAGACAGCTTGCATTTGTCCAGAGTACATTTTATAAACATACTATGAAGAGGCACAATAATTAGCATCTACTTTCCTGGGACAGACAAGGGCTTTTTCCCTCATTACTCCTTGATGAAAATTCTGTGATGTCTCAATTTTCTCAACTAGCCCAATTTAACAAAAAAGCAACTTGATAAATGTCTCTCCCTGCTGAATTTAGCTCACGGTTTATTTCAATGTACATTGCGCTGCTAATTTTGTTGCAACAACGTGGTTTGTTCCTTAATCCACTAAGTATTTCACTTCAAAAATATCCAAGTAGCATCCGTCTTTCCCCATACACCAAGTCTCTGATACTTAGAACAGATCAAAGGGAAAGCTACAGCTCTAAACTTAAAGCAAATTTTTAGGGTAATCTTGTTGCTCTGAAAAGGATTTTTTTTTAAATCTGCATCTTGTTGATCTGAAGAGCCATCAGAAACCTCAAACTGCTGTGATGGTAGATGAAGCTTTATAAAATAACTTATCTGGTTCCTCTAAACAACTCAAAACAGAGGAATTTAAGGTACATCTCTTTCAAGGAACTTGTCCTCCAAATCTCCTACACAGTTGGTAAAGAATGTCTCACACTCAATGAAAAGCTTCAGTATGGACTACAACAAATGCTATGTGAGGAAAACAAAAGCTCATTAAGAAAACCAAGTTATTCAGTATGCAAAATTAACATTAATTTCTATATGTGGGAATACAGTCCCAAAAATGTGCATTTCACTTGAGCAGAACATGTGGTTTTCTGAATAAAATAGGCACTTATTTATATAATTTACAGTCTGTAATTAGGAATGATGAACAATTACAGGTCTGGAACAGAAAAGATGCCCTTAGAAAATGCAAATATCTGATCATGCTTTTTTTTCCCCTAGTTTGAAAGATTTGTGAATAGAGAACTGTAACATGATTACAGCTTTCGGATACAAAATTAAAATTCTAGGTGAACCAGGGAAAAAAAGCTGAAATTTCCTGCAGCATTTGTAAAGGGCCGTAGGTAAGTGACTGCATAATATTCCACTGACTGACAGATATTGTTATGTAAGAATATCAGTCACATTTTTATACATGTGGTAACATGCATGCCTTCTCACATCTGGACTTTAAAGGAAACATGTATCTTGGAAAGATATAGAAAAGCTCTTTCATCCAACCACCTAAATCAGCAAAGTCCTAGTGAAATTTTCAGCATATGNACTTATTATTACTTAGTATCCTTCAGAAGTATTTTGCTTGATGAAAAATATAGCTTAATTTTTTCTTTGTTATGTATGCATTTTGTACTTCTATTGAGATTTTCTCCCCATGTGCATGACTGTGAATGACAGCAATGTTATTTAGGGAAAGATATCGACTATGTGTAAGAAATTATTTGAAAGAAACATTATTTTCCTTTGTGTCAGCCTGTACAGAGAAACATCACATAACCAAAACTGTCCAACCTATGTTTTCATTTGCCTGAGACGTTCATGTGTGATTGCTCACTTTCACATAGGTGCTGCAATGCTCTTGACTCTTCTGAAGGAAGCCTTGAGAGCCTTGTGGCTGACTAACAAAAACTAGGACTCGGGAAAAAGACTAGAGATGAAAGGCTAAATGGGACAGGGGGGAAAGTGGTATTCTTGGAAAAAATAAAAGTTTCTATTTTAAAGAGTAGAGTTTTGAAAAAGCTTATTCTATTGATAGAAAAAAAAGATTTCAGGAAGATAACAAAAAAAAGGCACATACAGGGGACAGTGACAACGTAAAGGCAACCATGCAACCCACAGATCTAATTGATTCAGAATAAATATGAAGTATGATGTTACCCCAAAGAGGCAGGGAAGATGAAGGCACAAGGCTAGGAATGAATTTACCCTTCCAAGAAAGTTGGTGATAAAAAGCATCCTTACAGACCTAGCAGGATTAATTTATGAAGAAAGACTGGACTTGCTAACCTCACAAAGGTTATGTAACAGTATGTTATTGCTTCAGAAAACCCATAAAAACTTATTGTTATTTAGACAATTATTCTATCACCTAAGGACCCCTCCCCATCCAGAAAGCGGAAGGTGTCTCTTCCCACGGGGGAAAGAAACACAAGGTTTAAGATATAAATAGATTTAATAGAATAAGACTAAGTAATTAACAATAATACTAAAGAACCAGTATTAATCTCAATACTGATATAAAATATACAAGAATTATACTCGGTCAGTTATGTCAGCAGGAAGCTGTGCATTCCCAGCAGCAGACAGCAAATGTTGGACACAGTGGGTCCAGCACCAGGGTAAAGGAGTTGTCTGGACTGCCACAATCAAGGGAGAGAGAGCTATGCAACAAACTCTTCTAATTTATATTGAATGTGGCATTTGTGGTATGAAAGAATCCTGTCAGCCAGCTTGGGTCAAATGCCCAGGCCTTGCTCCTCCTCATCCATGTATCTGGTTTTTCCCTATTATTAGAAATTGCCTGAAATACTAAGTCTCTGCTTTCTATAAAAATTTACATTTTCTTTTTACACCTCCTGGATTGTAGTTATTCTTGCAAAGAAACTTTGTCACTTAGTGCCTCATTGTCCATGTCAATCACAGGCCATCTAGTATCACATATCTTCAAGGGCTGGGATCGGAAAGTACATATACATGATTATCCGTTCATATGGGAATAGTTTAAGACAATAACATGATCACTTTGTGACTGAGACTAGATCTGTCCAACTTTGATTCAAGAGATTGAAGCCTGCAAGGTTTAAAATCCCCTTCAAAAGCAGCCAGGCATTTGAGCCTGGACTTTGAAAAGTGGAGTCCCTGAGTTCTGGGGAACTTGTTTGGAAGGAAAGCACATGCAAATAAGAACAGATGGTGCACTCCCTCATTCCCAGAGTCATTTTTAAGATGAGACAGGAGAAGAAAACAAAGCAGCAAAAAAGCTGTGATAAGGAGCAACAGCTTTGAACTGAAAAAGGGTAGATTTAGTTTAGACATAAGGAAGAAATTCTTTATGATGTGACTGGTGAGGCACTGGAACAAGTTGCCCAGAGAAACTGTAGATGTTCCATTCCTGGAAGTGTACAAGGTTACACTGGATGGGCCTTTGAGCAACCTGGTCTAGCGGAAGGTGTCCCTTCCCACGTCGGGTGGTTGGACTAGATGATCTTTGAATGCTCAATCATATCAATCATTCCCTTGATGCTGCACTCCAGTATAATTTGAGTCTGCAAGGGAAAATCTATTTTAAACATAACTTGAAGTACATTTGTGTGCTTTGCTACATAACTATGAAATTAAAAATCTATTAAAGGTAAGCATGGACCTACATGGTTTTCTTAACTAGATACTGAATTTTAATGGGTAGCTTTCTCATTCTTCTTGCATGTACAAGTTTGAGGTATTGATTATATTATGAACTACCACGTACACCACCACTTTTCTCTCTTTTTTTTTTTTTTGATACTTCATGAATAGCTTATGCCTTTCTATGTTGGAAAACTTGACCTAAAACTCTAAGAATTTCAGGCTATAAAAGGAATAAATGGCATTTTAAAATATCTTGGTTAATCAAGTCAATCTATTTTAAGATGATGTATGGCTTAAGCTCATTCTTCTTCAAACAGGTGTATTTAAAGTTTATTTAGCAATCATTTTAATTTTATTACCTCTACCTCAAAATCTTTTAATCATTAGGGACCATATGTCTTGCTTTTCAAGGTTTAGGCTATTTAGTCATTTCCTGTGTACTACAGCTGCATGCCTGTCAAATCAGTGTTACAATGCCTAAGATTTCACAGCAAAAGCCTGATATATCAGGCAAAGCCCACCTAGAAACAAGTGTTTTTGCTGACTTTTTAAAGAGTATTTCTAATTATGGTTTCATTTTAAAATGCAAATATTTATGGCTTCACAATGGATCTCCTATGCAGCCAAGCAATCATAAGAAATCCCATTGCAAACTGACATGATAACTTGCTTTTTGTTGTGGCTGGTTGACTTCAGTTGTCACTAGTATGATCAACGATTTCTTAACCTCTAAAAGGAGTTTTCCACTGTCGATTCAGACAGATCCTAGACCATGAGAACCATAATATGAATGGAAGTACTCTACTTTCAAATGCATTGTTCTGAAGTCTTATGTTGCAAAAGGACCTGTATGTGCTCAGAAGTTGAAGGCACAATGAAAAATAAAGTTATTACCAGATACTGCTGACAAAAAACCCCAGAGTTAATTGAAAGATATATGCAATAATTCAACTTAAGAACTACTGCACTGTGACTGAATAGCAAAAGCTCTGGAAAAAAGTTTTTTGTATTGGCTTTTTTTTCTATATCTATTCTATAATTGCATAGATAATTAAAAATTAAAGGATTTTAATAACACAAACTAGCATAACAATTAACACTTGTTTTAGTTTTTCAGGGAGAGATAGTTGAAAACCTATTATTTTAAATACATTTCATATTACCTGCTATTGGAGCAATACCCAAGAATCAGTAACACCAACTTCTTGACAATGCAAGTTCTAATGAAAAATTGTTTATTGCAATAAAAGCAGTGAATCTTCATGTATGCATTTCCATTCTAGAAAAATGCAAATAGATATTAAACACCAAATTGATCATTTATCCTGGGTATTTTTCTGTACCAATAATTCATACTGGAGCATACTAAGTGCTGTAGAACACTCCACTGCTGAATGCACTGTTAAATCCCACAGTCAGAAAATGCTTATACTAAAGTTGAATATAGTCTTAATTCTGTTCTAATGTATGGAAACGTTACATTAATAATTGCTTTGTGACACATTCATAAATCTGTTGGCCTTCCATATTATTTTTTAAAATAAATGGTGCTTTGAGACATAATGCATCATACCTTTTAGGCTGCTGTAGACACTTATGTGGCATTTAGAGTTGAGCAGTGTGAATTCCGTCATTTCAGGTTATAAAACAGGGTTCTGTGAGAGATCTTGTGAAAGGGCAGAAAAGCATTTCCCTTTCTATATGGAATCTGGGCAAATCTATGGTCATATAGGCACAAACCAGCTCAGTACAGCACTTGCTCTGGCCATCTGTGGCTTGAGACTTACATGAGAGGGATAACTGGAGAGCACAAGGCCTGGAACATCCCTGCCAAGGGATATGGCATCAAATCCTCTTCTAGGGTTCTCCTACCTTATGCGCCCTTCTCTTTTGTGCTGGTACAAGCATTTGTTAGACTGTGCTGTAACCAAAAAGTGAATTTTGGCTGAACTTAAACTGGCAAAAAAAAAGAAAAAAAAAAGTTAGTTTTAACCTGAAAGGGACAGTGACATGAGCTTGAGGAAGGACAGGTGGCAACGTCTAGACGATGATACACTGATGAGGTCCCAGAACTACTTTCAGCCATAAGAGATTCAGTAACCCATTAATGCAGTATCATTTCTGTGTAAAGGTCTACTTATTAGATAGAAAAAGGTAATCTTGAGTTAAACCCACTAGGATTTTATAAGTAGCCAGTAGAAGAGTTACCAGTTAAATCAGATAAAAAAAGTCCCCAAACAGCAAGGGAGCTTGTTAAGATGTTGAACTTGAAAGTAACTGTTTCTATAAAAACAAAAAAATCCTTCACAGTAGCATTCAAAAATTTCACCTTGTCACCCAATCCACAACTTAAGGGTAATTTGGACATTTGAAAGAAACTTTATAACATATACATTGTATATGTACGTTTGGCAGACTGTTATTTATCACTGTAGATCATTACCCGCCTTCATTCAAAGGTCTGCTCTCTTCCACAGAATACTTTTCCTCTAAATGGATTGCAGTCCTACCATAAGCCTATATTTTTGAGATTTGACTTTTGCTAGGCAAAGGACTTCTGAAATTCAAAGGAACTGTCATCATCAACAGCCATGACTGTTAGTGTTGGGTACGAAACTGGGCTTAAAACTCTTCTCTGTCTGCTTCAAATGGATGTCTTCTGCAGCTATGTTAGACTTCTAAGCAATCCCAGTTCTTTACAGCTTCCAACCATGAAATCTGGATGCAGCTTTGAGTGGATACTAATCTTACATCTACATCCATTCCTTTGTTGTACAGATACTCTGGATACTTATTCAAAGCACAGCACTGTCTAGTCTTCCTGATTTGCAAGCCAAATATGAAAACCATTTTCTGTCTTCCAGCTTCATACTTGCCAGTCTGCTCATACCTTTAAGTTCGCCTAAGGCTGAGCATGTTTTTTTGAAAGGCTACCATGATTGTCTTCATTAAATTAAGGGAAAGAAATTAAAAAACTGCATTAGTCGAAGTACCAGAATTTCTAGTTAAACCTCTCCCTTGTTGACATAAAATGAGCACTACTGCAAGAGGTTAGCTTAGAAACCTAACAAGAATTGTTTGACTTCTAGAATACCAATGCAACATATACAGTATTAATGCATTAGACGTCACAGAGGGTGGAGACTGAATTACAATTGAGTTATAAAGCAATGAATGGAAGGTCAAATTTTGTACTCTCGAATTACACTAGCATCTTTCACTGCAGTGGCATTGCAGAGGTATGGACTAAAACAGAATAGTTTAAGATGTGTCTAGAAGAAAAAGGATTTAGCCTACAGGACTAGAGGTTATGCATTTCTTTCATTTTAAATGCAGAAGGAATTCCTAGATAATCTAGCTTGATATTCTAATTAATAAGGGCCACTGAATGATCCTCTGTCTGCTGTCATCCATACCGTAAGTCAAAGAATCCAGCCCTGAAATTATTTCTAAATATACCCAAGGAATCTGAAATCAGTCCAATCATCCACCCAGTAAGACATTCCCCACTGTGACTTAGAATAATAAATTTCAGTCTTTCCAAAAATATGTGGCCTCAAAAAAAAATTAAAGAAGACTGTAAATAAAGGATGATCAAAGGCTACACATCATTGTGGCAGCTGGCATGCTGGCTGACAGGGTTACAGAAGACCTTCAGGTTAACTGCCATCTATAGAACATCTATCCTCTGATGCATTTTCTTCTCCAGAGGGAAAAGTGGACGATCCCTGAACATCTGGCCTCCCACAAAGACAGGGAGCAACTCTGTGACCAGACGATCAAAGCTGATTGCTCCTGGAGGAAAGGAAGAAACTGTCTGTAAAAAGGGAGAAATAAAAATCAGATCTAAAGTCACTAGATGGATTTGGGAATGTTACAAAAGCACGAATGGCATGTTAGAGAGATCAAAGAAACCTTCAAAGGCTGGCTAGGGCATCAAACTTTCTGGCTGCTTATCCATATGAGACCCTCACAATTTTGAGGTTTGCTCACAAGGGCACTAAACTCAAAAAAATTAATACTAGACAAGCAGTTCAAACACAAGTCTGGGTCCTTTTGTGTTGGCAAGTAACCAGCCTAAAAGCAGGCTTAAGCAAGGAATCCTATGCAGAGGGAGAAGAAAGGCAGAGCACAGATTTGGATGAAATAAACCTTACTGCTTTCACTAAATATGCAAGCTGGAGCTGGATTTCCCCACACACATACCCACAAAGCTGATAGTAATTCAAACACAAGCAAAGTGTTTTGTTGTCCATCCTCGCATTAGTAACATAAAGTAAACTGAACAGTCAGTCTGTTATTTCTTCTGAATGTTGAAGCAACTGAAAGGAATTGGACTATACTTTGAAGCTTGTATTAAAGGCAGCTCAATATAGGGAAGATCTCACTCTTTTCCACTACAATTAATTCAGAAGTAGAACTCATGTAAATATTATTGTTGATACCGCCTATTGTAAATCATAAATTCCACAAGTGGGTAGAACACTTCATAGCTGCTGGTGAAATTATCCATCATTATCTACTGACTAGTAAGTGGACCCTAGAACACAGGCAAACAACCTCTCTGTGTTGTCAAAACAGCTTTCTGTGGTTAGTCATATTAAAAACACAAGGAACCAAATCACCAAAGTGATTTATTAAACCCAATAAAAAGCAATATAAAATAACCCAAAAAGGAGCAAAATCCAAAGGAAAGTCCAGTTGTGAAAATCTAGTACACTCTCAGGCACCTAGACTTAAATACAGGTAAAAGGACAAGTAACTCAAGTCAGCTAACAAGCATTCAACTCATCAGAATATTTTTGAGAAAACAGCCTTGACTTACTCTTATTGTTACATACAATAACAGTAAATTTTAAACTGTAGTCTCTCTGACAATGAAGTCTTTTATAATTTCAAGTTACAAGTTGATAAAAAAGCAAGAGGGGAAAAATAAACCTCAAGAAATCCAAAAACTCTGCAGGTATAACCATCTGGTGGTCTGATATCACAACTCTGTCCAGCCCAACTGAGAGGGGAATTGCTGGAGATCTTGCAGTTCTCATATTCAAGGTATTCCAGGAGGCCACCCGAGGCTCTTCATGCTCTCTGAAGAATTCAGCAAACAACCCTCAAGAGTTATCTGAAGATAAGAAAAAAGCAAGTAGTGTCATGACAAATTAAGTGACATGAAAGATCTAAGTTTCTTTTTTCAATAACTCAAAAAATTAATCTTTGTTGACCTCTGTCAAGATGTTGCAAGAGGCAGAGTTCCCTATTACAGCTGATGACTTCATTTAAATGAGTAAATCTAGGCCAAAGAGGAAATGTATTTGGTAATTCAGAACCACAAAACTCAGTAGTTTTCAACTTTCAATGGTAAGAAATATAAAGACAAGCTAATGGTAGAATTTAGAGTTTCTGTATTGCAATACGTAGACTGTCTGAATTTATCACATCAACAACATAGGTGTTTTAAGCATCACTAATATGAATGTCCACCTAGTTTCAACAAAAGGCTAATATAATAATAAAGAAAAACTCCCTTACCTTTGGGGAGAAGTCTGAATTGCTGTTTTCCTTGGAGATATACTCAAAGAATTCTAAAACACCACCATATTTCCAGCAAAGAGAATGTAACACAATCCTTTATGACTAAACAAAACACATTTCTTGGAATATGGCTATGAGTTGCCTCCAGATAACTTGAAGATCTATTTCTACCAAATCACAAATCCTGGTCTTTTATTACCAGAGTGGGGTGGTTAATCATACTTATTTCCACAGTTGACCGTTAAGATGAAACATGTCTCTTCTATGTATTAATATGATACAGTCAGAAATATCAAGGTTAGTGCCACTATATCAGAAAAACTTAGGATGCAGAGTACAAATAAGGTAGGTAAAGCTGTCATGTCACCATGTATGTGTCTTCAGGAAACAGCAGAAATCTGTGCCGTACTTGAACTTGTGAGGCCCAAACTCAGCAGTATTCCACAGGTACATCACAGAGCAGGGAACATCTTGGAGAATAGGACGCTTCAAATGAAATAAGCTAAAATACTACAAGATCTATTTGTACTCCTGAAATTTATAATATCAAAGGCAACCATACAAGATGGTGCAAAATGATCACTGAAAATCCAGATTCCACGAGTAAAATTTCAATATTGTCAAGGTATTACTGTGTTTCTTCTGGCTCATGTTTACCCAAAACAACAGTAGTACATAGAAACACTGCCCATTCATCTAGTCTGTACTTCATCAGCTTGTCTATGAGGATGATAAGAGTCTAGCTGAAGTCAAGATAAAAACATTCACTACTCTTCCCTCATCCATCAAAGCCAGTCACCTCATCATAGAAGACTATCAGGTTAGTTACGCATGATTTACTCTTCATAAATCCATGCTCACCACTCCCAGTCACCTTCCTGTCTTTCATATGCTTGGAAATAATTTCCAGGATTATTTGTTCCATCAGCTTCCCAGAGGTCAAGTGATTCTGACTGGCTTTTAGGTTCTTGACTGCGTGACATTCACTTTCTTTGAGTTTCCTCTGATTGCCCCCCAATCACCATGACCTAAGATTATTAGTCCTTTTTCTTCTTAGCAGTCCTTGGTCCTCAAGGATGGTTCCATGTTCATAAATTCCAAATATATATTGTCAACAGCAGCTGTGCAGCCAGCTGTTGCTTTCAAGATCTCTGGAAGCCCTTAGCCTTGACCAACAGGATCAAGGAGAGACCACTTATGCCCTTGAAAGTTGCTCTAGAACCATATAGTCATGCTTTATACACTCCATGTCTTTTCTGGCATAGTCACTGGTGCCCATGTAGAAGATCAGCAGAGCGTAAGAGTCCAAACCCAGACAAGCCTCTGCAGTCTCTCCACAACATTCTGGATCCAAGTCCCAAGCAAGGAGCAAACTTCTCTAGACAGCACACCAAGTTAGCCAATATTGGTCTCCATCCTGCACAGCAGGGAATCACTCACAACTATCCCTTACCACTTCCACCTGATGCCATACAGTTCCCAGTCCCTCATCTGCAACCAGGACACTGAGTATGGTCTGTAGACACAGATTCACAGGCAGAGAGGAACTGTCTTCCATTGACACAAACTCCTAGCCTTCTCCATCCGGGGAATCTCCATCTCCCAACATAAGCACAGGCTCCTCCAGTACATCTGGGAGTGGTCAAGCTTTTGAACCTGCAGGGTTTCATAAAAGAACCGGTCAATCTCCTATTCATCATCCCCACTGACACACACATGCAAACTTCCTGCAGCTCCATATTTGGCAACACAGACTCCCTCCTCAGGACAGGCCTCCTGTAGGCAAGGAGTCCATCTTCCCAGCCCAGCCTCAGGGATCAGGCATCCCCACTGCCTTAGATCTCTGGGGCTGCATCCTCCCTCCAGAGCTGAGTCTGGATCAAGGCCTCTGCTGTGACAGGGTAGTCACCCCTGCGCATGTTGGGAATGCTGTGCTAGTGTGTATGATCACCACCACTGAGCACACAGTTTCTAGCACTGTCCTGTACAGACTCCTGAATCTGTTAGCTGGGTGCTATGCTCAAGTCATGACCTCGTTAGAGCTGACAGAGCTTTTGCTAGAAGTCAAAGCCTCCTGTAGGTACCTTTCGATGTAGCACTAAAAAGCGCTATACGTTGTCCCCAGAGGTCCTCCAACAATACTAGAATTTCTGAAAGAATGTATCAGCCCTTTTCTTGGGCCCAGGTTTAATTTCCTTCATTTCCTCCAGGAAGCTTAACTTTCAAGGAAACTAAAGAAACTTGCAACAAAGACTAAACACAGTGTGTATAACTTTGCACTGCAGCTGCAAAATTGAATGCCTACACCTTCTTTGCATTGTGTTTTGCAGTTTTTGAACTCACTGAAATATTAATTGAAGGCAAAGCAAGATGCAGGAATATTTTAAAATTAGACTATTTTCAAAAGATCACTTAGACCTCAAAGTGCAAACAATTATGTGTATGCTTAATTTTATGCATACACATTGCCTTTGGTCTCAGAGACTAGTGGGACTAATGTATTTGAGATTAAATGTGGACCAAGTGTTTGTGGTGTTCAGGATCTAGTCTAACACTGGGAGAAATGCTCTGTCAAAATAAAACCAATTACAATGTAACTTATAATTTTACAGTGGAACAGAAAAATCTGTTCTGCTGCTAACAGGTTAATTTGTAGTTAGTCTTTCCTAAAACTGCTATAAATACAATTACTTTTTTTACACCATATGTAAAAGACAGAAGGCTGCAGCTAATAAATAGCATTTGTCATGCTATTCTCTGAGCCTTCAAAGGGGGTGAAATCCATGCAAGGCAAAAAATGAAAAGAAGGCAGTATTTTTCATTATATGCTTCACCATTTTCACTTAGAATTTAGCAAAAATAGAACAATTTACTGAATAGAGGAAACTAAATACATGATCTCTGACTATGCTGGTGATGGTTAGGGCTTTGCTAAAATGCACATAGAAATTATCCACCAAAGAATAAAATAAATTACCACAAATATATTGTGGAATATATATATATATATTTGTCTCAAAATATGAAAAATGTTATTAATATATTTATATTAGAGAAACAATAATGCAGGAAAATATAATCATATTTTAGAATCTTTCCACACATTTCAGAAAGTTAGTGGAAAGGTATTTCAGAAAGTCATGGAAAGGTATTAACAGAGATGATAAGAACTGTATTTGAAAAGGCTTTTCCTACAACATTATCCCTTTGAAAGACTCGCTTTTGGTGAGGCATACACTTTTCTTCATTTTATTATTACATGTAGAGAAGGTCTGATTTGAATAACTGAAGAAAACATCCAGCTCCTTCTGTGGATTCCCCTTAGTATCCTTGCCCTGAGCACCTTTTTTTAGAACCTGAACATATTTTCAATATATATTTTTATTTTGGCTTCTGGTTGGAGGCAAACACATACTGTCATATATAATACAATTTATTTTTTTTTAGCAACAAATTTGAACTCAGAGATCAAGTTTAAGAAAATTTGACACAGTGGTAGGTAATGGTGTCAAGGCTATTAACTTCCTACGAGCGTGAAAAGAGACATGGAGGCAAAAAAGATCAAAACAGTGTCGCAATAATGTATTGAAACATATACAGTTAAAACCAGAATATGTTAGCAGAGCCCTAATTATTGTAAAAATGCAGTTACAACTGTATATTTGTATTAATTGAAATCTTGGAGGCTGTATATGAAGAAAATAGACCCCTGTATCAATGAGATATACTACAGGAGCTCAAGTCAATAGTTCCAATGGTTTAAGTAGAACCACATGGTGTCAAAGGCAACCTCATTTGTGCCTCTCCCACAGAAATGTTCTTCCAGCCCTTCTCTCCTGTTTACATGAACAGTTTGAAGAAGGTTTGTGTTGTGCTGCAGGGGTCCAAGAGGGAGCAGGGCCAGGGCTCCCTCAGCTCCAGCCTGGCTGGCACAGTAGCACATCGCAAAGGGCAAGAACAGTCCTTAGAAGACTGAGGTACCTGGACTCAGGGGTGCTTTTCCTCCATCTTTTGACAAAGTGGTGATGCTCAGAGACAGTAACACAACTGTAAAGTAAAAAATTATGGTCACCATACAACAGTATTCTTTTGGGATCCTCTGGTTGTGCAAAGCATCTCCTAACACAGTGCAACTGGCTGCTGTAGTGTAGTGTTTTCCCTTGCTGCAGTGCAGATGGGCTTCAGGATTAACATTTCATAAAACCCTCACTGAAGTTAGATACCTCACATTTTCAAATCATTATAAGAATAACACAGTACCATTCTGCTTGCAGTTTTAGCGTATTATATATGTAAGGAGAACATTCCTAACTCCAAGTTAATACAGTTAATACAGTTTCATGTCAGGAAATTTTCTGCCCTTCAAGGGTGGCAGTAGGACAATCAAATCATGTCAGGCTCAGTTATTGTATACTCTGGAAAATATAATATATACACAAAACAAGCATTTAAAAACAAAACAAATACTTAAATTAAAAAATACATCGTTCATATACACAGTCACAATTCAATCTAGCATGATATCATGAGCAGAAAATATATGAAAAAACTTTAGCAGTTTGCTTAATATATTATAGAATTAAAATATCTTAATTGAAAGTACATGATTAATGCATAATTTTCCTATCATGGCTGATTTTCTGGGGCTTATTAAGGCTCCCTTTCATATAAATCTTAAATGCTGAATCTCAAATTCCTGACACATTTTCTTATCTTCAGGATTCGGGTGAACTGATCATCCCTCAAATGAGATGTCTTTTTAAAAACCAGGAACAGACTGGCTTATTTTGCAGGTGCTGACATTTTGAGCTAGTTTGATTTGGAGGAATGGAAACACAAGGTGAAAGGGCTGCTCTGTCCCTTTATAGCTGGCTTTCAGACCCAAGGACTGAAAGCATAATTTTTCATATGGCAGTAAAACTTGAAAGCAAAGAGGGTAGACTAAATCCTGACAGTTGATAGGTTTTCTTTTTCATTCATACTGAAGAAAGAACACTTAGCATTTCACAGCTTATGAACTGATAAATCCTTTTCCTTGAGTCTGAAAGGATAATTCCCTAATGTTTGTACTATTACCTCACAATGATAAAACAGTTTTTTCATATGTTCTACAGTAACAAATTTTGACAGAATTATAATGATATAATAATATTAGCTCTTCCTTGATGGATTTGTTCAGAATGGTTTAATTTTGACTACTGCTTTTTATATATTTTTTTCAATTAACTGAAAGATTTGGTAGTTAACTTATGAACTGACATAGTAAAATATTATATATATTTAGTACTCTGCACATAGAGAGAAAATGAACTTGAATATCTATTTCTGCAACCAGTTAAACTGAGTACCAAGCAGGTGAGAAACATAGCTTAAAAGATCTAGAAACAGTAACAAAGATTGGGTGACTATATTATGTTTAATTATGGATTTTAATATACAAAATATAAGGAAACAAGGACTGGGTGAATGAACAGCAAGAAGAACTATGACTTAGAGATAATGAAAATCATGAAAACTGATTTTTTAAAATAATCAAGATGCTGACAGTGGACAATGTTAAAAGCTTCAAAAGCAAACTAAGCAGAAGCATGTCTGAACAGGGGGGCAAAAAACAAATTAAAGGGGAGAAAGCACCCTGGGAAATGACATCTAGATTAGAGTATGTAATTACAGGATTTGTAGCTTGATAAAGCAATTGACTATAGTAGTGGATTAATTTTAAATCATGAGTGAACATCAAGATCTGAAAAAGAGCCAGCTACTTTCTTTGGCAATCTTATTCTACTCCAAAGGTTGTAAGTTAGAGCTTCACCTAACCGATGCACAATGCAAAACTAAAAAGGCACTTGACATACATATTTAGTTACTTCCAATGGATATCATACAAAGGCATTCCCAAATACATCAGACAATTAAAATTATATTTATTTTTGCATTGTTATTTTTCAGAACCAATGAACAGTTATAACACCTTAAAGTTATGCTTAAAAGTTTAAATGTAACAGCCAAATGGCCAATATTCTTTTCAGAAAAAATACTGAAAATTTGAAAATAGCACAAGGCAAAAGCTAAGAAGCTATGGAGGAAAGGAAGCTGAAATATAGATCAACTTTATATGTGGTATCTAATTATATATATAAAATATACTCATTGAATCGTATGCAAGATATGAGCTTGATCATCAATGCATCCAAAATGCTGATTTCTCCACCACATAACACAACTACCTTCAATCTTTTTTGTGAATGCTAATGCATAAGGAAAGAAATCTAAGGACTGATCACACAGTACTTCTTGAAAGTCCAGTTTTCCCTCAACAAGACAATCGGTGAAGACCACACCTGTGGGATTTATTGTTCAAAGTGGATGAAGACATACATACACAAGTACCTTTATTACAAAAGAAAAAACATAATTTTATTGAACAAAATTGCAAATACAGATAGCTCAGAGGAACTTGACTTAAATGCTACAAACCTTTCCATCATCTCTTAGGCAAATTTCAGAACTTAATTGTCTTCACCAACTTGCTCAGGTTAAACTCCAATCATACCTCACAAGCTTTAAGAGACTAGTGCTTCATATAGCAAGACACTATGCTTCTTGCGGTCTGGTCACCCTCCACAGTGCGGCTCACCACCTGTTACTGTATCTTGATTTTTCAAAGCAGTTTCAATTTTTTGTAATTCCATAAACAAAAATTATGAAAATTAAGAGCAAAGTGAAACTGCCATATCATACCATAATATGCAAAAGACTTTTATTAGTTTGAAGAGGAACAAATGAAAACTATGTCATTGAGCACATGTAGGAAAGTAAATCTATGAAATATAGAGAAAAGTTAATGTTCCCGTAAAAGTTTCTATCAAATTTGGTAAACAAATTAATAAGATAATTAGTATTTAACAATAAAATAAAATTGATAATTTCAGGTAGACTGATGAAATTCAGTAACTCAAAAGGTATAAAGTTAATGTTTCTTCTACATTTTTTTACCTTTAAAGTAATTGATAATTCTCAAAATCAGCTCAGATGTGATAGCTCATAAATAGATTTTAGGTAGCCCTGCAAGAAGGGAGATGGACATGATAATGTCTTGAGTCCCTTCTGACTCAAATGTTCTGTGATTCTTTGGTTCTGTGATATAAATCATATTAAATTTAAAATCTACATCTGAATAAACAACATTATGTAACACTTTTTGGATGGACAAGTAAAAAAAGGTTATGATTCATGTGATATTTCTGTAATAAAATATGTACATTTTTATGCTGTACAACATTGCAGTTTTGATGCATCTGACTTTTACATGTTTATTGACTCAAATTAGATTTGATCTTTTTTGCTATGTAAAAATTAACAAAGCTAGCAAGGATGCATTCAAGTACGCAGAGTGGCACACCTTGGAAAGACAAAAAAGTAAAAAAATAGGATCCAGATTATAAAATTTGGTTAAGCAGTTGTTGAGGGCATTCTAGTCAGGTTTATCTGCAATACCCAGAAGAGGATCAGGGTAGAGCTAGGCAAAAAATGTCTTTCACATTCAGTTGAGAAAGAAAGAATCAGGGGAAAAATTAGTTTGTGTTGAACCAAAACACATGTTTCTCAACGTTTTTAATTTAAATACTTCACATCCTGCAAAACATATTTAGGGGTAAACCTGTAAGATTTCATTTGACATGAACAAAGTGTCTTGCTTCATGATTAGACCAATCAAGGTCATTATGTAATTTTTGCTGTGTTAATTTTCCTAGTCACTGAAAAAAACTACAGTTCTAATCAGACCTTAAAAAAATTCAGTCATAAGGAAAAAAATATTAAAGACTTTGTCCCCGTTGCCTCTTACTAAATTCAATTTACACAGTATGAAAAATCCTGCCAAATAGCATGAGCCAATGTGCCTTGACAATATGCAAATTTATTTAAATAAAAGTTCTATACAAATAATTCCTGTATGGAATTACAGAATTAACAGAGTTGGAACTCTATGGATCATCTAGTCCAATGCCACTGCTAAAGCAAGATTGCCTAGAGCACATTACTCAGGAATGCATCCAGACAGTCTTGAAGGTCTCCAGAGAAGGGGACTCCACAACCTCCCTGGGCAGCCTGTTCCAGCACTCTGTCACCCTCACTGGAAAGAAGTTTTTCCTCATATTTGAATCGATCTTTCTACGTTCCAGATTGTGCCCCTGGCCTCCGTCCTGTCACTGGGAACCACTGAAAAGAGTACAGCTCCATCCTCCTTCACCCACCCTTTAGATATTTGTAAACATTAATAAGGTCTCCTCTCAGCCTTCTCTTTTCCAGGCTAAAGAATCCCAGCTCTCTCAGCTTTTCCTCATAAAGGAGATGCTCCAGTCCCTAAATCATCTTTGTTACTCTATGCCAGACTCTCCAGCAGCTCCCTGTCTCTTTTGAACTGGGGAGCCCAGAATAGATGCAGTATTCCAGTTGTGACCTCACTAGTGCAGAGTAGAGGGGAAGAATGACCTCCCTCGACATACTGACCACACTCTTCCCTATGCAACCCATTGGCCCTCTTGGTGACCCATATTGCTGTCCCATGGATAGTTTACTATCTACCAGGACCTCCAGATCCTTCTTCTCAGAACTGCTTTGCAGCAAGCCTGCCCCTAACCTATATCAGTGTCTGCATTTTTCCTCCCCAGGTGCACCACCCTACATTTACCGTTGTTGAACCTCGTTAGGTTCTTCTCTGCCCAGCTCTCCAGCCTGTCCAGGTCAAGCTGGATGGCAGAACGGTCCTCTGGAGTGTCAGCCACCCCTCTCAGTTTGGTATCATCAGCAAACTTGCTGAGGATACACTCGAGTATATCCTCAACTCCCCTTGTCTGGGTCATTGATTAATATTGTTGAACAAGACTGGACTGAGTATTGACCCTTGGGGTCCCTTAGTGAGACTAATGAGCTTGTAGTTCCCAGGGTCTCCTTTCTTGCCCTTTTTGAACAATGGAGTGATATAGGCCTTTCTCCAGTCCTTAGGTATCTCTCCTGTTCTCCATGATCTTTCAAAGATGATAATGGCCCAGCAATAACACCTGCCAGTTCTTTCAGCACTTGTGGGTGCATCCCATCAGAGACCAGGGACTTATAGATGTCTAGTTTGGCCAAGTGATCTCTAACCCAGTCCTCCTCTGCAGAGGGAAAATCTTCCTCTCTCCAGACTTTTTCACTTTGTCTCCAGGGTCTGGAATTCATGAGGGACGGCTTTATGAGGCAAGACTGAAGCAAAGAAGGCATTGAGTAGCTCTGCCTTCTCTGTGTCTTCTGCCAGTAAGGCACTCACCTCATTCGGGGGATGGCCTTCTCCTATGCTTTT
>VXBJ01003312.1:123111-150645 GCA_013400055.1 Nycticryphes semicollaris | reverse complement strand
GTATTTCCAGCAGACATCTGGGAAGTTGAAGTCCCTCACAAGAACAAGAGTGAGCGATTGTGAGACCTCTGTCAGCTTTTATAGAATATTTCATCAACCTCTACATCCTGGTTGGGGGATCTGTAATAAACTCCCACCATGATGTCTGCCTTACTTGCCTTCCCCTTGATTCTTACCCATAAACACTCAACACAGTCATTTACATCCTTAAGTTCCTGACATTCCAATCTGTCCCTAATACAGACACCACCTCTCGTTCCCTGCCTATCCCTTCTGAAAAGCTGGTAGCCATTGATCGCACCGCTCCATTTGTGTAAGTCTTCACACCACATTTCTGTGATGGCAACTATACCATAGTTTTCCTGCTATACAATGGTTCGCAGCTACTCCTGTTTGTTGCCCAGGCTGCATGCATTCGTGTAGATGCACTTCAGTTGAGCTAATTGTCCTGCCACATTTTTGGGTGGACAAGCCCTAATTCTCACCTGACCATGCTCAGACCCTTCTGTAGCTGCCAGACACTACCCCTCATGTCTGGCTCCCTCAGGTACCAGTGTCAGGCTCAGGCATCTGCCGCAGCTGGAGACCTGCACAGCCACATGTTTATACACTTGTGGTATACTGAATGTAACGGATGCACTAGATAAAGCATACTTACTATATTAAGATAGTCAGGGTAATAAAACATGCACTAATCAGTCATGAGAAGTTAAATATCAAGCATTTAAAAATAACTTCAGTTACATTATTGAATGATTTTATGGTAGTGGTTATGGTAAGACAGAAGGAAATGTTTACAATGGCAGTTAAAATGAATTCTTAATAAGAAAGAGATACTTTCTCCTTGTATTCCAACAAAAAGAATTAACTTATTTTGGCAAAATTTACCAAAATAAAGTCTTTTGTGGGCTGCCACTGCTGCGTAATCTTTTTGAAGCATAAATTTATTTCACTGACACTGGTAGGGATGAGGAATTGCTCTTTTCTATCAAAGTAACTATTCACAAATGAACTCTGCAATTGGCTTAGCAAGAAAAATACAATTCTTCTGTGCTACAGCCATAGGGGACTACATTTTGATTTGCTTACTGATAAAATTATTTAGGAAGGTATACTTAATTCTATTTATTACTGATTATCAGCATTTTTTCAATTAGATTAGATTTCTAACTATTTTTCTTTTTTGTGCTTAAAACCCCTGATGGATTTGTAAAAGCTGTGTCTGTCTTTCTAAACACTAGCTTATTCCTTAAGAAGACAAAATTTCAGAAGAACAAATCATTTTGCTACCACTCAGGAGATAACATACATGGGAGGTGGGTCTCTTCCTGCTTCTTCCTACCTGTGCTCCTTTGGGTTTGCTTAGATTCAATATTTCCTTGGCCTTCCACGTCTGCTTCATAAAGTTCATTACCCCCTGATGCCTGACTGACCTGGTTAGCAAAGCAGTTCGGACAGCATGAAACTAATTGGCTAAGGGCATATGCTTCTTTTAGTGTCCTAATCCAGGTTATTATTAAAACAGTTGAGACTTACAGGTAGATTGCCTGAAGTCAAATGACGTAAAATTTGAATGGTCAATATTAAAAAGCTCGTATTAACTTCCACACTTACATACTTCTCTGAAAACTATCTTTGTAATGAATTTTGATATTGACTTAAGCAAGGAACAGTGGGGAGAACTGTTAGAAATACTTGACAATATGGATCTGCTATTCAAACTAACAGCAATTTAGCAACCAGTGACAGATTCCACTATGACCACTGTTTTATGAAAACAATTTAAATGAAGGACTAACCCAACAACCACCAGTGCTAAGATTAGCTCCTGAATGCACTGGTCATTCTTCCACATTACTTATACTTCAAGATGGAAGAAGGAAAAAAATTATATAACTACTTCTATGATTATAAAACAAAAACCAAGAGTGTCTTTGATAGCCATATCACCTCTTGGAACACTTGAAAATTATAGTCTTTGCAGATTTGCAAAACAAGCAAATTTCTCTGCAGCACAACAATACTGTGGGAATGCTAATTTCTTAATTAATGCCCTCTGAGATGAGAGTAGGCGACATTGTGGAAATAAAAAGCTTTATTATTATTCATGTGTCTGAATACCTGCACTAGCAGTCAGTTGAGTTTTCTGCTCAACCCTAAAGCGAATTTCCTTCACAACTTCCTCTGCAGAAGTTCCAAAGACAATTGAATTTTCCACTGATTGATCTCTTTGTTCAGGGTGGTCATCCATCGGAGTTGTGTTGTCTTCAAACAGTACTGGTGAAGAAGAGTATCCATCTTCATTAAATTTGGCAGATGTATTTATATCATCTTTACCTACGTTGGGTAGAAACACAAACAATTAATCCATCCATATGTGTTATATATGGATGCATCTCAGGGGGGAGAAAAAGGGAGTTTGGAAGAAGGGGCAGGCAACTCATGAGGACTACAAGTACATCATAAGTTTATCCAGGGAGAAAATTAGAAGGGTCAAAGCCCAACTAGAATTTAATCTGGCTACTGCCTTAAAAGACAATAAAAAGGTTTGTAAAAATACATTAGCAACAAAAGGAAGGCAAAGGAGAATCTCCATCCTTTACTGGATGCAGGGGGACATCCATGACAAAGGACAAGGAAAAGGCTGAAGTACTAGATGCCTCAGTATTTAACAATAAGACCAGTTGTTCCCCGAGTACCCAGACCCCTAAAATGTAAGATGGGGAGCAGATAATTCATAGGGAAAACCTACAGATTATCCCATAATCCAAGGGGAAACAGTCAACAACCTGCTACACCACTTAAGACACACACAAGTCTATGGAAGCAACCTTCCACTATTTATGAGCAGTCCTAGCTTACCAGATAGTTCTCAGTTGACTAAAAGTTAGCAAATGTGACACCCATCTACAAGAAGGAGGCCAAAAGGAGGATCTGGGAATGGCTTCAAGCTGCAACAGGGTAGGTTTAGGCTGAACATTAGGAAAGAATTAGGAGTGGTCATACGCTGGGATAGGTTGCCTAGGGAGGTGGTTGAGTTGCCACCCCTGAATGTGTTTCAGAGCATTTAGATATGGTGTTGGGGGATGTGGTGTAGGGGAGAACTTTGTAGAGTAGGGCTGATGGTTGGACTCAATGATCCCAAGGGTCTCTTCCAACATGAATGATTCTATGATTCTGCCAGTCTAACCTTGGTGTTGGGGAACATTATGGAACAGACCATCCCAAGTACCACCATGTGGCACATACAGGTCATTGGGTGCAGTCAGCATGGGTGTATGAAAGGTAGGTCCTGCCTGACTAACCTGATCTGCTTCTATGACAAGACAACCCATCTAGTGGATGAGGGAAAGGCTGTGGGTGTTGTCTACCTAGACTTCAGGGACTCCTTCCACAGTATTTTCCTGATGTGACTGCACATGGATGGAAATGCATACACTTCATTGGGTAAAAAACTGTCTGGATGGCTGTGCCCTGCGTTGTGTTGAATGGAGTTAAATCCTGTTGGCAGCTGGTCACAAGTGTTGTTTCCCACGGCTCAGTACTGGGGACCGCTCTATTTATTATCTTTATCAATGATCTGGATGAGGGGATTGAGTGTACACTCAGTAAGGTTGCAGATGACATCAAACTAGGTGGGAGCGTTGATCTGCTTTAGGGTAGAAAGGCTTTGCAGAGAGATCTGGACCAGCTGGATCAATGGGCCACAGCCAACACAATAAGGTTCAATAAGACCAAGTGCCGGGTCCTGCACTTGGTCACAATAACCTTATGCAGCGCTACAGACTTGGGGCAATTGGCTGGAGAGCTGCCTGGCAGAAAAGGACCTGGGGGTGTTGGTCAACAGCTGGCTGAATATGAGCTAGCAGTGTGCTCAGTGTGGCTAAGAAGGCATCCTGGCTTGTATGAGAAATAGTTGGCGAGCAGAACCAGGGAAGTGACTGCCCCGCTGGTGAGGCTGCACCTTGAACATTGTGTTCAGTTTTGGGCCCTTCACAACAAGAAAGACATTGAGGTGCTGGGCCAAAGAAAAGCAACAAAGCTGGTGGAGGGTCTAGAGCACAAATCTTACGATGAGCAGCTAAGGGAACTGGTGTTGTTTGGCCTGAAGAAAAGGAGGCTGAGGAGAGACCTTACCACTCTCTACAACTATCTGAAAGGAGGCTGTAGCGAGGTAGGAGTCAGTCTCTCCTCTCAGATAACACGTAATAGGGCAAGAGAAAATGGCCTCAAGTTGCACCAGGAGAGGTTTACATAGGATATTAGAAAAAATTTCTTCACCGAAAGGGTTATTAAGCATTGGAACAGGCTGCCCAGAGAGCCAGTTGAGTCACTATCCCAGAAGGTATTTAAAAGATATGTAGATGTGGTGCTTAGGGACACAGTTCGGTGGTAGACTTGTCAGTGTTAGGTTAGAAGTTGGACTCAATGATCTAAAGGGTCTTTTCCAACCTAAACACTTCTATAACTTATTGATTTCTTTCTCCAGTGTCTGAAGATAACTCATTAAAAGTTTCTTTTTTTCTGTTTGGAAAAAATTGTATCATTATTTAGCCAAAGCAATTGCATTGGGGTTTTGTGTTTCAAGAGAGGAGAGTTGTAACTGCTTTGTTCTTAATGTGATTTGATCTTGGCTGAGATTGGAAGAATTGGCTAGGAGACTGGATATGACTTCCAGAAAAGCAACAAGGTTTAATGGCCTGTTGCTGTAGCAACAGCAGAAAAACATCAAAATTTTGGCATTATTTTTGTTTCATGTCAGAGTAAAGGCCAAAGGCTCCCTTTTTTTTTCGGAAATAAAAATC
Source organism: Nycticryphes semicollaris (assembly GCA_013400055.1). Classification (NCBI taxonomy): domain Eukaryota; kingdom Metazoa; phylum Chordata; class Aves; order Charadriiformes; family Rostratulidae; genus Nycticryphes; species Nycticryphes semicollaris. The sequence goes on along the minus strand of VXBJ01003312.1, from coordinate 145,840 downwards.
TTCGTAAAAGTTTTTAATATTCTTCAAAGAAAATTAGGGATTTGGAATATCTGGTTCTAGAACCACGAGCCTGGGGAGCTTCTTGTTTTCAGCCGCAGTCACGGTAGAACAAGTAATGTCAGCAGCCCTTTGTCTGACCCTACTAACTTTCCTATTGTGGTTTCACATTCTAAGTGCTTGTTTATTTTGCTGAAGAACAAGGATGTCAGAGAAATAAGAAGAGGCACGGCACATGACTCCATATCAGTGATATTTATTTTGTAAAGACTAAGCCAGTTTGGTTCTTCTTATTCTATTAATGTTTTTTAGTAGTAGTGTGTCCTTGATTATCCTCTTAATGGTCATTTAGATAATTTTTGAATACTGATAATATAAATGTTCTGGTTTGTACATCAATCAAACATTTGTATGACTCCTTTTTTATTACTCCCTGTTGGGGATACAGTTGTGGATATGGTTCCAACTCCCTCTTCTACAGCCAAGTGAAATCCAATCATATCTTAAGCATTATTGTGAGTCCTGCAGTACTCATGACTTTATACATTTTTAATCTTGTAAAATAATCATGTAACCAAGGCTTATGCATTCTGTCTTTACAATTTCTCATGTTTCCGAGGACTACAGTATTTTAGGAAACAACTTTCCAAAATACAAATAATACATTTACTAATTTTATTTATTCTACACCTTAAGTCATAAGAATATTACTACTTATTGGCAAAATTATCATGTTGAATTGTAAAGGAAAATAATACACACTTAAAACACAAAATTAGGTTTAGTAAACCTAGTACCACTTTTCACACATTTTGCTGAAGTTAAAACAAGTAAGTCTTCTGAGTCCAGATTATTTATGCACAGGTGAGCAGTAGAGTAAGTTAACCTGTCAGCTAACAAATCAGAGGTAGATAGTATACTGGAGGATGAATTATGCAAAGACTTAAGTATCTACACTTTTGATGGGTCCACCTTATCTGAAACTTGTATGTTATAAGTTATCTGAAGTTGTAACATATAGCTTACGTGTTATATGCACGTGTGATCAGAAACCCCTGCTCCCCACCCTAGGTCATATGGTTAGCATAATTAATGCCATTTTTAAAGGCAAAGAGCCATTCTCTGGGACTCACTGGGTCATGTATTTGTTTCCTTTCCCCTCATTATCAGGCGCTGAAGGTCCTGTGCACCAAGTAGAAAAAGCAAACAGGCTTATGCTTCTCCTCCCTGCCAGCCTCAAGGTTCCTGAGTGCCAGACTAATTACCCCCCTTTCTTGCTGGCCTTGCTGGTTCCAGGAACCTGGTCAATCTGGTGGTGTTGATGACCTCACCACAGAACAGGGAAAAACATAACAGCTCCTAGAACATTGTAAAAATCAAGCAGATAAAGTTCTAAGAGGACTTTGACCAGAACTGCTGCTGGACAGAAAGTGACCCCCCCGGTGGAAAGGGATGCCTCCACCATCGTCTGCTTCTTCTGAAGACTATGGGAGTGACCCGTGAGTCTTGTGAGTCTAAGTTATAAATGTTACACTGATATAGGAAACCACATATTAAGATTTGACCCAGTCTGTAGAGGATCCAGGTAATTAGAAATTTTAAATTTTTAAGTTGTATTATAAATTCTGTATTACACTACTTACATTGTAGTACATTGATTCTGCTTTAGAAATCCTGTGCTATTCTAATCATCAATTCTGTGTTACACTAATCATGAATTTCGTGTTAAGAAAACAAAGCTTAAATTGTAATTACAGTTTAGTGCTGCCATCATTCTGCCAATGATCCCTAAAAGAAACCATCTGTTCCCTCAGTGCCAGGTGACTGCATAAAAAGAGAGTAATTTGCTTACCTTTTTCTCTAGTGCTTTCTGTGTTAAAAAAGAATCTTCTCTTATCTTCAGGCCAGTTCACTCTTTCCTCCAGGTGCTCTGTTATATTCAGGTAGGCTTCATCTAGGCCCATAGGCATAAAATTGGGATCATATTCGGCCAGTATTTCTCTAACCTTGATAAACACATAGTGAAAGTTTAGTCTTGTTGCTGTAAGAGCAGATCTTGACACACAGTTATGAAGGGAACAACTGTACTCTGAAACTTCAAGACAACTAACCAATATTAGAGATATTTATAGAAAAACTATTCATTGCTATTGGAAAATTATAGTACTGCTTCTCACAAGTAGCAAGATATCAATAATAAATGAGAACTATATAGCTTTTGAGCAGTGTATTTTACTGCAGAGGTCATTAAGATCAGTGTATAAGGACTCCACAGGCACTAGTTTCACAGACACAGTAACCATCTGAATAAAACCCTGGGGACCTGGGAACTCAGCAAAGAACAAGAGCCGATGCACCTTTCTGCATGTCAGACATAGAACCACAGAACACCACATATGCAAAGCTTTAAAAAAACCCCACAAAAACCAAACAAAAACATCACCCATGTTTTACATTACATTCATACTAAAGATATAGACAACGTTTTAGAGCACCGGTTAATGCCACATACAAAACTTATTAGAAAAATCTTTAGTGATAAGTGTATCTTCCCAAAAGGCAACATAATAAATTAAATGGCCAAAATAAAATCTCTACCTGTTCTCATCTTTTTTTTTTTTACCCTTTTAATTTCACTTTTTTTTAAACAATGAGGAAAATTTGACCATGTCATGTTTTCTCTATTAGATTTGGTGAAGTTCTTAAGTACCACATTTGTTCACTTGCACTTCATCTTTCTGAAACTGATTTGGTAGGATTCACTATTCAACTTTTAATGGCAAAATGAAATAAATTTAAATAATTTAAATCCAAAAGATGTAACTAAAAAAAAAACCCAATCAGCCAGAACTTTTAATACTTTATCTCATCAAACACCAAATTAAATATTTATCATGAAATCCAAGATCCTTAGCAAGTTCAAACCCATTCTACAACACTCATATTTATATATGCTTTTTTACAACAGAAGTGAGAAAAGCGAAATCAAAAAGATCAAAATTAGTAATTGCCTTTATGCAAAGAGGTTGAGGCCTCATAAAAGTAAGTAAAACTTGATATGATTTTATTCAAGTCAGAAGATTTGTGCTGTGTACTAGTTTAAGGCCTAAAGATGATAAGTTCATTGGGGTTTTTGTTGTTTTTGTTCGATTGCTTTTTTAACTGGATTTCGGTATCCTAAGTATTTCTCCTGGCACTAAAATTGCTACTGCTAAAGCTACATGCGATTTCTTTTCTTCCTAATATTTTGCTTTTTATTTCAAGTCCCTGCTTTTAAAACAAATGAATCTGCATTTAGAACTCACTAATACTCTTCACCTCTCCCTCCAGTAATTACCATTTCAAATTATGATTATGCATCGTGTGAATTTATTATCTCTATGTGTCCTGCATACTTGCAGCTTCCTAGTCATTAGATTATGCTCCACGATTTCAGAATTTTAAGAATAATAAAGCTGAAGCGGTACCACTAGCTGAGAAAACAGTTTTGAAAATCTCTATCAGCGCCACTACTGACCTCATTAAAATGGCAAGATGGATGAATGCAATGTTTTTTCATCTTCTTGTCCACAAGCACCAATATTTAATTTGTGTTCAGTGTCACATCATTGAAGAGTTTAATGCTTAAAGTACCACTTTTCATGTTATCTAGAATTAATGTATTGATAGACCCTAACCAGAAGTCAATGTACTTGGTTTTAGAGAGCACTGTCAGACTTACCTCTTTACTCACTTTGCCGTATTTTTCAAAGTTTAACGGTACTATAGTTAGATGTGGACACAGCTTTTTAGCAATAAATCCAGGCATGGCTGCACGTACACCAAATCTCCTTGCGTGGTAATTTGATGTAGACTTAGGAGAGATTAAATAAGTTTGGTATTCAGTAATCAAGCTTTTCTTCAAGTTTAGTGTTAAATAATCAATTTCTAATCACATATCCCCAAGCAGAAAAGATTGACAAGGCTGAGAGTTTACATGCATTCCCTCCACCACACACCACCTCCCAATCTGTTTACATCCTTTAAACCTTGGTCAGTACACTTTCTGCTCAAAAATAAAATCCAATTTATATGGTCTAGTCTAAGAACAGATGTTTCTTCTACTATTTTTGTTATTTTTCCCACACTTGTAAAAAAATCTCCATATAAGTGTCATATTATGTTATTATTGTACGGTTTATTAGGCTTTAGATTAATGTAACTGATTTCTGTATTAGCATGACATTTGGCCTTACCAACATGCTCATTGATCCCACTGCTATAGGCTTTTCCTTCAACTCTGGATTGTCTCTCATTTCCACAGCAGCATAAAAGGCATCCATGTCAATGTGTACAATTGTGTTGCTAAGGTTACGGTTCTGTTCCAGTTCTATCACCAGTTTGTCCACCTTAACAGAATAACCCAACAATGTAAGATTGTATTGCTTGCAAACCTGCAAGGTGACTTTTAAGTAAAAGCCCACACATATAAAGTTTGTTTCACTCCTAGAGTTAAAGATGTATTGTCTACTAGTAGACTGTGAGCAGTACTCCTGCTTCATCAGCTCCATGGTGTTGTGACGCAGAGGCTGAGCACACAGACTTCTCCATGAAACACTCCAATCATGCTTACTTTGCTTGCATTCTTTATTCTTTTTCCAAACCACTTACAGAACATGTGCTTGTTCCTGAAATATCTTTCAACTGTGAATGAGGAATGAACCACAAGTGTCCCCAGAAAGCACGAGTGCATTGTTTGATAGGTGATTTTCACGGTCTACTGGTTAAAGATTATTATGTTGGTAGTACCACACATCATTCTAGGTACATTCTAACCACTCTAATGACTACCCTAACCTTTATTTACACAACAAAAAGTTGCTACTGCTAGAAAAACACTCAACAAACAGGCATAATAGAGCTCAAGACATACAAGCAGTGAAAAGGAACTGAAGTTTTGAAAGCACAAGGACACACGTCTATTCATGGCATCAAGGTACCATTACAGAAATGCCTCTGGATTGATTGCAATGTGTTAAAGTCTTGGAAAAGAATGCTTATGTACAATTTGCACAATTACATCAAGACTTTTTCTCTCTTTTTCCCCCTCAACAGAGCTGCTTAATAAAAAACATTTAAACTTTATCCAAACACCATCTTTGGAGCTGAAGACACTTGAACCGAGCAAGTGGCTATAAACGTTCTAAGTAAATTGTTGAGTTATGATTTAGAAAGACTTTTCTGTTTTGTTCCAAGTTGATCTGAGGGATGAAAGGCTAGAATGGGGCCTCAAACAAGCCTAGTCCATACAGAAGAGCACAGTATGCTCCCTAAGGCTGAGAAAAATGGCTTAGACAAAATAAAAGCAGAAGGGGAAAGCCATCCAAACAAGAACCAAAAGAAAAAGTGGGGAATTGACATTGTTTTCATTATAATATTAATTCAGCAAGTCTTCAAGTCACAATCTGATCAGGAAAAGCACCTTCATTTTAAACTATACTTTGCACATAATTTTCAAGTTATTCTCAAATTCAAATTGCTTAATTAATACTGCCAATTGCTCCTCTAGTTACATAACTTCTGTATTTCAATTTATCACAATTATTACAAACTTCTTTTTGCTTTTTCTCAGCACAGGAAGGACATGGACCTGATGGAGCGGGTCCAGAGGAGGGCCTCAAAGATGATCTCAGAGGGCTGGAGCACCTCTCCTAGGAGGACTGGCTGAGAGAATTGGGGTTGTTCAGCCTGGAGAAGAGGCGGCTCCGGGGAGACCTTATAGCAACCTCCCAATATCTGAAGGGAGCCTACAGGAGAGATGGGGAGGGAGTCTATGAGTGAGCAATAAAACAAGGGTAATGGTCTTAAACTGAAAGTGAGAAGATTTAGATTAGATACTAGAGAGAAATCATTTACTGGGTGTTGTGAGGCACTGGAAGAGGTTGCCCAGGAGGTGTTCAAGGCCAGACTGGCTGGAGCTTTAAGCAACCTGATCTAGTGAGAAGTGTCCCTGCCCACGGCAAGGGGGTTGGAACTCAATGATCTTTAAGGTTCCTTCCAACCTGAACAGTGCTATGATATGCGTTTCTAACATGATACTTACTGATCAGATAATATATGCATCTAAAGAATAAGATGTAATAAAATTACATTAAACTAATAAGAAATACAAAAAGATAACTCTTCAGCAAAAGCAACTGATACAAGTAATATTTTAAAACAAAGCACATCCAGACATACTCAGAGAATTCAGGTCACTGTCGAAACGTAAGGAAAGTTATAGAATAATACCTCAGAGGCAAGCCAGGTTTGCAAGTTTTTAAAAGTGGGTTCCAATTTTCCTTTAAATATAACAAAGAGCTACTAAATTGTTCTTTTGTTTCTAAGCCAGATGAAAGAAAAAACCAACTCTAAAACATAAAAATTGTAAGTTTGGTTTTGCTTAGAGTGACTTCTGGACAATTTAGAGTAGCCTCTTTTTCCTACCCTATGACACAAAATACAAGTTTTCTATCTTCAATTGTTTTGTCAAAATAAGACAGAAAAGATTATGCAAAATCTCTTGTATATTTGTAACTATATATTTGTATTTTTATTACATTTATAGGTATATGTATTTGTAAAATCTGGCAAGGTGAAGAGATAATAAATGGTGATTATATTTTCAGACAATAGTAACTATTTACAGAATAAACATCTGAGATAAACCCCATGTATAAAACAAGCAAACATTAATGGCTGGATACTGTTAGAAGTATTAACTACAAATGAGTTTCAAGCAATTCTGCTCTAGGTTGTTAGAAGAGTCTCTGTCGCAGAAAAGTTTTCAAAAATTAAGAATTATGTTATATTCTACAGTATATAATTTCCCTTAAAAGATTACAATGACACTGATTAGGAAAACTTCCAATTACCTTTCACATTTGAAATTATTTATAAACAAAACCCCAAAGAAATATTTGCACGTGGAAATGGCAGTTTTAAGAAGATTCACAAGTACTTTCTAATCTACAGTATCTCCACAATCAATAGTGGGAAGTGACCTTCTGCAAAGAAGGCCTTCTAAGGAAAACTGTAATAATATGAGAAATAACATCACAAATTCCTTGGCATAATCACACTCTTGAGAAGAGAAACAAAGCAGTAAGTTGCAGACGCTACATTTTATTTATATTACTGTTTCTACCATGTAACCAGGATATTGCCCAACAAATCCACTAAGGGCAGATTTTGTTTGTTTTTATGTTATAGCACCCAGATCAACTCCCAGCTTTGGAACCTGTAACTGAGCTTCTAAGCACCCTACAAACAAACCTTAATCTGCAGATGAGAACTTAGAGCATTCATAGCAACTAGATGTATGGATACCTTTGAAATTCTAGAGCACGTACAAATTAAAAATTTTAAGAGAACAAATTCTCTCACGTTGTATCAGAAGGTATTATTAAAAAGAAGAGTTAAAGAACCCGATTAGACAACAACAATAAAGCAGAAAACAAGATAATGAGAGCTGACTCAGTATCTGAAGACCTAGAGACACTGATTAAACAATAGACAGCACTTATTAAGAAAACCAAACAGACAAGCAAGACTTGCAAAGTTGAAGGCAAAGATAATGGCCTGGGGAAGGGGAGCTGGAGGGTAAGTGACAGAAAAAGGGGACGCATTTATGATATCAGACAGAGGCAGAAAAAGACTGGCTGGGGCAGGAGACTGGAGAGTTCAATGGACACTCTGGGGGCATGGACAAGGGCTGCTTTTGAAAGAGAGCTGATGGTAATCTGGAGATGTGGGACAAGAGGAGGAAAATTAAATTAAAAGAAAGGAGTGGAGAAGACAAAAGGTTCAGAACCTGTGATGAAGATGAAGAAACGAGGGCAACAACAATCATTAACTAGAGCTTATCTGCATATGGAACCAAAATCAAAAATTTTGGGATGTTATGTAGCAGCAAAAATCTAGAAGTAGCCAGCAAAAGTGTGCATGTTACCCCCCTCTAATGACAGTTCTCATGCAGTACGGCAACTGACTTAACAGTTACTCCACTGGAAATAAAGATGACAGCTATTTGAGCAAGTGGTATAAAGATTTCAAACATGGGGTTTGAAAGTCAGGATCCAGTAAGACCCAAATGAAAGAATTTATCTCTTTTTTGTAGAATGCAGTTTTCAAAGAAAACATGAAAAGAAAATAACATTATGTTGCAAGATCAAATGCTCAAGTTCAGAAAAAAATAGCACATGGGTAGTCAAAGCAATTCAAAATTATTAGCTTTAACTATATACACTATATATTCTTTAATTATACACCCATTCAGTAATTTTATAGGATCCATGCTATTCATTTTATAAGACTGTTCTCTGTAAAATGTTCTGTGGTGAAGGAAGGATGGAAATGGAAGTATTTTTTCATAAAAAAATTACTTAAAAGCTATTGCAGAAAACTAAAAAATATCCCTACAAAACCAAAACCCAAACCCCAAAACAAAACAAAAAAACTCTGTAACAAACAAAAAATACCCCAAAACCAGAGACATTAACAGAACCATGTTAAAGATCAACTAAAAACAGTTGAGGCATATAGGTTTATAACAGACTTCTCAGAGGTACTATGAAAATGCAAGCTTTTCTAGGCACTACTTTGAGACACTGGCATGTAATTTACAGAGGTGATTTGCAAATCTGCAATGAACAAAAAAAAAAAAAAGACTGTATACAAAAGCTTGGAACATACAATCCTCACAATAGCATTCAAAATTAATGGATATGTTTAATCTTCGTGTGCTTCAGCTCCTCATCTACAAAAGAAAAATATTGCCGGACTACTACAAGAATAATTTAAATATTTCACTCTATATGGTGTACAACACAGAAAAGCCTATGAGAAAGTCAGTAATTCTGCATTCAGAGATGGCTTAGACTAGTGCACAACAAACAAAGCATGGGGCCACCCATTGAAAAATAAGGACAACAGTAAATATTGAATAATTGCCCACTTAGTGAACACTGTCTGCACTGTGCACTGAATGAAGCAGGAATCCTGTAAAGGAAATATTGTGAGCAATCACGTAATTAAGGACTGAATCACAGTACAAATGAAAAAGGAAAGAAATTAAGCTTCTAGAAGCAATTTTAATTCATTTGCGCCTAAGAATGTTTAGTGTGCAACCTCAGTACTGTTGTTTTAACAACACTTCATACACAGTAGTACTTTGGATACTATTGTCTATCATTAGCATTTGAGAAGAGAAATAGCCTCTTCATCTCTCTAGTTCAGGACACTTTATTTGTTGTAACTACTTGCCATGATAATTTTTGTTAATTAGCACAAATAAGGAATGAAATATATACGAAAGAATTAGCAACTGTGATCCCCCTCATCCCATTGCAGGCTATGGAACTCAAATATACATATATTACGGAAACAGAAAGTAAACTCAAGACTGATATGGCATTTATTAACAAGGTATTTACTGTAACTTTTATATAAAACATAGTTACATCTCTTTAAATTGATCAGACTTAAAAGGAATTACTGCACCTCATTTTACTCATTTAGAGAACATTTCAGAATGCTTTTACAACCTATTCTTCTAGCATTTTTTATTACGATCACATGATCAAAGCATTGTGCACTTTTACCTGCATGACACACATCAAAATGGTAGTTAACATTGTGCTTACACCCGAATTTAACGTAATAAAGTAGAACACGCCAAAATGTTTATCATTTGCCATTTACTCCAGAAAGTATTTACAAGATTAGTACCTGCAGCTGTGCTTTCAAGAGCTGTTGTGTTGTAATTTTCTCTTTCAGCTGCATCATTTTTTCAATTCGTTGGTTAACTTGTTGATCTTTTTTAAGTTCATTTTCATAAAATCTAGAACCCTGGAAGAAAATTGCAAAAACACTAAGGTTTATATTTGTCTTTTCCTACAACCACATTTGACCTTCAAATACAGAAAGTACAGTAACAGTTTCTAATGCACACTTTGGATTTTCACATAAATGAGAAACGAAAGAGGTGAGTGGTGCTTTACATCCCTTTCCTCAAATTACACAAATATATTTCTCCTTCTCAGATCCCCTATACTCAGAGAAGTATAAGGAACTTGCTATGATTACTAACACTTTACAGCAAAAAAAAATTTTAAAAAATATCTAGAACTCAAAATATTCCTTGCAATACCTCCAAGACTAAGAGTATAATGCTCGAAAAAACCTGTTTAAGCATTTTGCCATTTTCCATTTACTACAGAGAAATAAATAATGACATTGTAAAAGTCAAATCCACTTATAATGTTGAGTATTTCATTGACCATTTAATGTTGAAGTATATCACAGGATTAGAAGCTATTTGGAAGAGGATGATGAAAAGCAAATGGGTATAAAAAAGCCCTCTTGCTCTCAAATATGTAATTGCTCCTTCAAGAAAATGAATCAATAAAAGGAGATGTAACAAAAAAGTAAAAAGCCAATAATCATGTAGAGAACGTATAATGTGACTTCCCTTCCTGACTCATAACAAAGAAAAGGAGGCATACAATGAAATAGGAAAGAAGAAAATTCAAGCACACAAAATAAAACATCTTTCTTGCAACACCTACTTAGCTTACAAGAGAAATAACATTTGCAGGAAGAGGTAATGTCGTTTATTGAACCACCTGGTAAGATCGGCTCAAGTGGACAAATTTTTAACTCAAAGCCTCCAACTACCAAACTGTCACTGAGACCAAGAATTCAGCCATAGTCAAATAAGAATCAGGCATTTATATAAAAAGCAAAAATATCCACTCTCACAATAATGGCAAAAAGGATGAGCAGCAACCCTGTAACGTGTCATGTCTCATTGCTTAGAAAAAATCTCTAATTAGAAGATATTAGGGTGTGTTTTCTCTCAATACCAAACATGCATTTCATCATTTCTCCCCTCTGCAATCAAACTTGACTTGTTGAGACTCATTTAAAGAAGTAAATACCAAAAGGTTGGTGTAGAAAGCAACAGAGAACTTATGATTGTTATTAAGCTGTGAATTTTTTAATGTCTCTTGCAGTATGTCACAGTAGAATGCTACAAAAATATTGTTATAATAACCATTGTGCGTAGTGTTTGTAGGTGTAATTTTGAAGACTAATGAAAAGCTTAATAAAAAGAATCAATACTTCTTTTCAAATTTGTCAAGCTGTGTATTATATTCTCGTTTTTCTTTTTCTTTATATTCCCTTTTTTTATGGAAATATATTCTAACACATAGATGCCTGTAACATCAGTTTTGAAATCCTATTTTACAGTTCATTCTATTTCATTCAGAAAATGAAAACATAACTGATCTGATGAAAAAAAATATCCAAATAATGTTACTAGCACTAATTTTTCAAGAGAGAGTGAACAAAGAAAGTAGAAGAAACAGCTAATCAGGGCTTGGGCAACAGATGAAGTATCATCAAAGGGCAACAAAAAAAAAAAAGTTTGCCAAGTAAGAGCTGTCTGTAGTATGTTTTCTGCAGTTTACCACAGAGCAGCAGTCAACACAGAATTCATGAGCAAAATATCAAGCATATATCCTAGGGCCATAGTGACACCAAATGAAATACACATTTGTGCAAGAAAAAGCAAGAAACCCCAGAGGTGCTCAAATAAAGCTTTACGCTCATATAGTTCTATGTGAAGAACCTCCAATAACATGTAAGAGGACTAATATTTTGATACTATGTAGATTTGTGTGGTCCTTTGTGGATCTTTGGTACACAGTCACGCACTACTGGCAGCTCTCCTGAATACTGGGAAGACAAGCACTAAGCACAAAGAAATTCTATTGAAAGTCTTAGAAAAAACACGATTACATCACCAGTAGAGGTGACCAGTAGAGGTAGATCTGCTTGGCTGGTTAACGATGGGGTGGGCAAATGAATGGGAAAGCAGAAAATAAGAGACCTAAGGAAGCCAAAACCTTCACAATTACCTCTGGACTGTGCTGTGATACTTATGTACTGCCTCGGGCAACAAGTCAAAGCCGGTTTATCTGGAGCAGGCTGGAGGAACCCATCCAGATGGGTTTTGAATACCTCCAGAGAAGGAGACTCCACAACCTCTCTGGGCAGCCTGTTCCAGCGCCCTGTTACTCTCAAATTCTCCATATTCAGATGGATTTTTCTGTGTTTCAGTTTGACTCCATTGCTCTTTGCCCTGTTACCAGGCACCACTCAGAACAGTCTGGCCCCATTCCCTTGATGCCCACCCTTTAAATATTTATAAGCATTGATAATAACCCCTGTCAGACTTCTCCAGGCTAAACAGACCCAGATCTCTCAGGCTTTCCTCATAAGAGAGGTGCTCCAGTCCCTTGATCATCTTCATAACCTTCCACTGGACTCTCTCCAGCCTTTCTTCATAAGAGAGGTGTTCCAGGCCTCTAATCATCTTTGTAGCCATTTGCTGTATGGTCTCCAGCCATTCCCTGTCCTTCTTGAACTGGGAGGCCCATAACTGGACCTGGTATTCCAGATGCAGCCTCACCAGGGCACAATGTAGGGGGAGGATGACCTCCCTCGACCTGCTGGCCACATTGTTTTTAATAGACCCTAATTATACTGGACAACAGATAAAGCACGAGAAAAAGAGTAATCAAACCAACCTTGGTAGCTTCCATGATGATTTTATTGATTTTCTCTTTATCCAGACCTTGCATTCCAGCTTTGTTATCATTGAGGCCCATTCTAAGTAGAAGTCCATCATTGCAAGAGCTGTTACCAGCTTTTTTCATGTTATCCATAGCAGTTCTTGAAAATAAGTACCTCTTTTAAGACTTAATACCTGGGGAAAAAAAAAAAATTGAAATCATGTATTTCTTTCTCAGTTCCACCTGAACAATATAAAAAAAGAATCAATTTGCTGTATTTATTGAATAAGCATTTTATACTTATTCAGAAAACAACATACTTATCACAAAGACTTATATTACTTTGAAGTAGATGATCTGCCACACGCCACATAAAGCCACTTGTAACTCTCAGTGTTTGGAGACAGTAAAACTTTTTATTAACTTCAAAACGTACTCTTTTAAAAGGTCCATTACAGAAGTAATTGAGAACCATGAATTTCAGATAAAAGCTAGTACCGTACACATGTACGTAAGATTTATGCATACATGTTATCCTGTCAGATGAAACAATACTGCCTTAAAACCAAAATACTGCTCACTAGATTATTACATTAAAAGAGAAGAAAATAAATTATTTTTAAATTGCAGACCATTTTTCACTTAGTCCTCATTCCTGCTTATGACAAGCCATAGACTCTTTCCCAGTAATTTCCAGTTCAAATTCAAAACTTTGTGTTAACGCTCATCTTTTAGAAACAGCTGGCTTCAATTAAAAGTTTTTAATAAAGCCCTATTGTAAATCAGTAAAATCAACATTTTTTTTTTCCATTAAGTTGCACACGATACCGGTATCCAACTATAGCACTTACCAAGCCTTTACTACTCAATTACTGCCATCAGTGACTTCTTATACATGCAGGTACTTCTGATATGTGAACTTCTGACACTTTCCCTTGTTGCTTATGAAAGTAAATAGCTGAATCCTTTGATAAGGTCCTATTTTATGGTAAATTGTCTAGTTATTAAATCACTCTTAAAATTAAAGAAAGCAAATTTTACCCTTTGTAGCATGAAACTATGGTCTTATTTTTGCCAGATTAAAATAGGCAGAATCCAAGTGTGATATCAGCTTAACATGTATTTATTACTGGAAAACCATACAGAAAGAATTTCTTCCTGCTTTAAGTTGCTGATTCATAAACCACTTCAACTTTACTTTCAACTTTACTCTGTGTATAGGGAGCACATTCGCTCCTGAACTTCCCCTTCAAGCTGCTCAACGTGACAGGAGCCCTTCCTGTTTGGAGGAACCACACCCTTTCAGGCACATGCAGCACCTCTATCAAACAACCACAAATTACACAAATCTACAAGTGTAACATTTTTTTCTTTAGATGCTGCTTTCCCACTCCATAACTTAAGTGAGCCTCATTAGCAACTGGACCGAAGAAGGCCATTAAGCATTTTTGCATTTTGAGACGAAATTTTGCTCTTAAAGAACCACGTGGGTGACTTTTTAAATTAATGGTGGCAGTGCTCATATTCTCCTGAAGCACACTAGCCACCTGAACTCAAGATATTAAAGAAAGCCATCTGTAAAAAAAAAAAGTTATGGCAAAAATATCCCAATTTTAATCATATTCTATTAATAATTTATGATGTCTTCCAAAGATGAAAGATCAGGTTAAGTAATGCTGTGTTTATCTCCATCTGGTATTTCACAGAACAGAATGTGATGTAGAGACCAGAACTCTTCTCTTGATCCTGTAGTAGCACTTGAGCTACTACAACTGCAACTAGGGACGGGATTGGCTTCATAGCTCCTTTATGTATCTATCAAAGACCACGATGTTGAACATTTTCAAAAATTTTTCACTTCCAGTAGGATTAACACAGACATTTACCAGAACAGGTTTGCTAGGCTTCAAAGGAAAAAGCACTGCATCTAACACAACGTTCCAGGTGTCATCCCAAGCTCATAAACACCCCCATATCAATTAGTTCTGCAATAATTCTATTGTTACTGGCAACCTCTGGTAAGTGACAGGCACAACTTCCAGTAAATACTTTGCTCGAGGTAAATGACCCTCCACTATTCCCCCGGCTTCTTTTATCACACTTTCCTACATAGAAACTGGAATGAACACAAGATTGATTGCATTTCCTGTTCTAGCTGTTGCAATATTTTTCAGCTGTTCCTTATTCCTGAAAGTGTCTTTAATCCCAGTATATACAAGTCTTCTCCTCTCTCTTTAAGAGATATCTCTTTAAGATCACTCTTAAAGGCTCAGTTTTATAGCAGAGACTTTAAACACTATTTGATGTAAGTCAAAAGCCTTCCCTAACACACTTATATATCCAGTGAGAAACAAATTACCATGATGATCCCAAGTCTCATAAACAGTTGTCTCCTGATGTTTTTGCTTTTAACCTTTTGGTGTGGAACAAAATATGTGTATAAATATCAAATAACTTAGTTGGAATTAAGAAGAAAAAATTAATGTGAGGGCACGACATTAGTTCTCCACCACAGCTTAAAGGTATACAGAAGGGAAAACATGAATAAAAACTGATAAAATTTTCAGCTGTTTAACATGAACAGAACCTGAAGATTATCTTGGCTTCAGATCAAGAGGCCTGAGAAAAAATTATGTAAAATATTTAGCATATTGAAATTAATCACAAAAGCTACAATAACACAATAGATACAGCACTGTCAGATAAAACCAGTGGATCATCTGCCACAGACAAAAGGGATATATTTAGAAGAAATGCTGGAGAAGCACAGTTTGAAACACTAACCAAAACAAAATGTCAGTGTAGAAACCGATAAAGACAAGTAGTAACTGTTTTAATGGAAAACTGACCTAGAGAAAACACTTAGCTTGTGGTAACAATCTTACAAAATGTTTGCTAAAACAACTTAGAAAAAGTGCATAAAGGTTTAGAGTCTAATGAAATACTAACTCGGAACACTCCAGGCAAAGTGACACATTTTTGTCACGCTGTCACCTCAAGGAGCTGCAAGATTGACCTGTTCCCTCTAACAAACCATGCTAAATCTCTTTCAGTATCATACTGAGTAAGTAGGGTGTGAAATCAGAGAAATCCGTGAAGGCAGTCTACAATTAAATACTATTCCATTTTTCCTGTGACTTGGGAATGGGGGGAAGAGAGCCAGAGAATCATCTGTAAGTGGAAGAGGTACCTTTCCAATTGCTACTTGAAGAACTTTTAAAGGTAATGAGGAAGACTTCGGCAACAGATGCCAACATTAATGCAAAATAAAAGACTGGAGAGGAACCACAGAATAGCATTACTGTTTACGAAGCTTTATTAGTAACCCGTGATACTTACAAGTGGAAAAAGACAGCTAAAAAAAACCCAATCAAGCTCTTCTACAAGCAGGCACAGAAACTCAACTGAACCAGTCAGACAGGATTATGTATTATATGAAGTCATCAAGATACTGAAACAGCAGTAAAATCAGAGCAACAATTTAATTTTAAGTACCTCTACCTTTATTCAAATTGAGCACATTTTTGGATGGTTGACTGAACTAGCCTGAAGGAAATGGCTTGTATTTGATCCTGTGCCACTCCTCCAACCTGTCTTCAGTACAAATCCTCCAACTGCAGGAACAGAAACAATGTACGTTGTGCGGAAACATAGATGCTTTCATATTATTAGTTTCATGTAATAAAATAGTACATAGAAAGATAAAAAAATACACATGAGAATATTCAGTTCAGTGGACACAGTGCTATTATGCAGGTTATTAACACTTGCAAAGCATTTTAACAATTTGCCTTTTAAATATAGTGCTGATAACCTGTTGCAAAGAAATATTAGGACTGGATAATTACACCAGTAAGAAAAAGCTTGGAAAAGAATATATTTGCATACTGAATTATGACTTCATGCATGTCAAATTGTGTACCAGTCTTCAAAAAGAAAATCAAATTCTGACATCTTTGCTACTACAGAGGCCCATGCCAATAGTGAGATGCAAAGAAGTTATTAAGATACACAACTGCCTACTTCTCCCAGCGCTCAAAAGCTAAACGGTGGGAATCATGTTACAGATGTAAAGGAACACCTTTTACATCCCAATTGCCCCCACTAAATCTCCACAGTGTGTAAAAAAAATACGGATGTTGCAGATAGCAATACAATTATTAAGGAGACTATCCTTAGTATTTTCACATTTTTATTTTGAAGATGGCTAAGACAAAGATCTAAGTTATTTGTTTTCTGTAAAANGATCTAAGTTATTTGATTTCTGTAAAACTCATAAAAGCCTCCAATAACATTTCATCAAAATCTGACACCTCATTTATTGTATTATGAGCCAAAAAAAAAAAAAAAAACTTTCCTATTTTCCCTTGATTAAAATGTTTTATAGGTTCCTGTATTTAATCTCTTCTATCCTTACTTTAGCAAGAACAAAACAGAACTGTAACAGCTAACCTCACAAACAAACATAGAGAATGGACGATTGCTTCAGGAATCCTGTCATTACACAGGCTGCATCAGAGAAAATCAGTATTACCCTTAATTTCAATGACACAACCAAGATGGTAATAGGAGTTCTATAAAAGCACTGGAAGTACAAAAAACAATTAACAAAGATAGGACTGACTTCATCCAGTTCTGACCACAAAAGATCTCTTCTCGGGCTTTTGGCTAAAATCAAATGTGGTGTAGCATGCATCACTCGATGTTCAAAAGATAAATGTCACTGAAGTTAAAATTGTACCAAAAACACCAAGGAGAAGAAAAAGACAGAAAAAAAACCCCAAATAACAATGTATATACACATGTGATCCCTGGTCTTTTATTTTTCACCAGAAGTCAAATATGAAATACCCAGTTTTAACACATTCTTCAGTAAAAGAGAAGTACAGTAGGTTAAGACTCTGTAAGAGGCAATTTCCATTACTTCAAAAAATACACTTGTCATAAAATGTTGCTGGGCCATCACAACACATAATACACACTTAAGCCAACCTAAAACCTTATAAGCCAAGACAAGTAACATGAACAAAAATAAGCAAGCTCAATATGTGTGTTTCCTAAACAAGAATGCTACAAAAAAGTCACTAACAACCATTCTTTGCAGTCACTATCTTTTGTATTGAAACAGAACTAAGTCTTGTAAGCAGCTACTGTTCTATATCTCAGACAGGACAACTTGTATACACCTATTTGTGAAAACTTTCAGTTTATATAAGTGTAAAATATAAAATATACCCCAAAGAAGTCATGTAGAAAGCTATACACATACTGAATCAAAGGATAAGGAACCAAGTCCTTTTTTTAAACCACATTTTTTCTAAACAGATAAACCTGAAAAACTAAACCAAACCAAACAAACAAAAAAATAGTGAAAATTATTTTGACAAGAGATGTGGAAAGCTGTTAAACTCCACTGTAAGTGAATGGGGATACTCTTGGGCAGAAATTAAAATCACTTATAGCAAAGACTACATTTCACAATCAAACATAAAATATTTTTTATCTACTCCATTACTTTTTGCCAAGCATTGAAGACTAGTTGAAGAATAAAGAATTGAAAAGTGAACGCAGAACAAACAAGCCAACCAGGCTGTTTCAAGAACAACTTTCATTTCCAACTTTAAAATGTCTCCCTTGCACTGCAAATTATTACAACCATGTCATAGGCTACCTCAAAATAAAGCCTCTGGGTACTACTGGAACAATACTGCAAGTAAGAAATAAGACTATACAAGACCTTCCCAATAGGACCAGAACTCATCCGAAGTAATGTTTTTAATGGACACCACTGTTTTTACTCATATTATATTTGCTAATTAATTGCTAATTAAGATTGAACTTGTAGACATGTAGCTACACTTCTTATTCCACTCATTGCACAGAAGTATCTCCACCTAGGCTGTCCATCTAACTGACTCACCATCATTAAAGAAACCACCTAACCCACCTTGGTATAGAAACTCAGGTACCAATCATCATTTCAACAACATGTTTCCCACAAATGCATTGCTTTATTGCTTTAATTTCTAAGACAAGAATAAACATATATTCAACAAACTAGGAAAATTCAGACTCACCAGAATATCTTAACACTTCTGATAATTAAAAGGTTATACTACCTCTTTGTGCATTTGATTTCATACTACTTCATTTATTCATTATTTGGATAAGGATTTCATCCTCAAACAGTAACATTACACTACCTACTTTCCAACAGGAAGTGCACCTGTCTTTTCTGAGTATTGATTTGGCAAGGAAACATTCTGGCTGATGAGATCAAATTTAGCAAACTCCTTAACTCTCATTTCCTTGTAAAAACATGCTCCTCTGATAATGACTTAAGTATCAGCTGTTCTAAAGTCTCCTTCTCAGCAGGATTAACCACCAACAAACATGTGCAAGCAAGCATATCAGACTGTCCTTCTGAACTATCTGCTCAATTCTTTTCAGCCGCAGGGGGGGTTGATATTTACCAGAGCCCTAGTTTTCGAATAGCCTTGAAAAGGGGACTCCTGTCAGTTCTAATCCTGTAATGATTTACCAAAAAAAAAAAAATAGAACTGACAGGAAGAACTACACAGCAGTATTATTAGCATTTAATATACACAGTGGTACTAGATTTCCTACTAATGCATTCAAAACTGCTACTATATCACTTTTCTTTCTCTCTCAACATATAATAAAATTTAATTCCTTAGAAAACTGAACCTTTTAAGAAAGATGTGTTTTTACAAATGCAATATGCCCAATACATGGTAAATTAATACTGAACAAAAAAAATGGCCAGGGTTCACAGAAGTGAAAATTCCAAGTTCCTGAGCTGACACAGGCGAATAGAAATATTTTTTAAGTAGTTGACTCAGCATTTTACAAAAATACAGATCACATACAAGCACCTAGAATTAGCCTTCAAAAAATCAAAGCCCTAGAATTATGTCTTTTCTGAACTCACTGGCTTTAAGACATAATGAATTACAGACAACTCAATCCTTTTTAAAAGTAAATAATCCACACTGCAAAGTAAACAGGTAAGAGACAGCTGCTGACAATGGCCAAAAATAAATGTCAAAAGAAGTATTTTATGCTATTCATCAAACTGTTTGAATAATTTTTTGCTTACATGAAGAGTGATGCCAATGAAACAAGTGGAATACTCACCCCTTATTAATTTTCTGCAG
Organism: Nycticryphes semicollaris; assembly: GCA_013400055.1. Lineage (NCBI taxonomy): Eukaryota > Metazoa > Chordata > Aves > Charadriiformes > Rostratulidae > Nycticryphes > Nycticryphes semicollaris. The sequence goes on along the minus strand of VXBJ01003312.1, from coordinate 126,066 downwards.
GCAAGACACAGTACAATTCTGTTGTAAGACCTGCTTTCAACTTCTCTGTCTAAAAAAGCTCTTGTCTTTAAAACATCAAAGTTTATTCTAAAGGCAAAGAACTGTGTTATCTCCTGTCTCTATTCAGCATTTTACAAGACCTTTTAAAAGGAAAGATTTATCTTAAGACTCTAACCTAGTACTTCTAGATTACTGAAAACACGTTTTAGAATTTTAATCCATAAGAAAATAATGAACAAACTGAACCACTATCAACAGCATTCATCAGTAAAAATTACACCAAAGTGGTGTAGTTATCTACAACCTTGTTTCTACAGATCTGTGTTTACTGCCAATACATTCATAAGTAGTAGTAATCTTCTATTTATTTCACTCAGAAGAAAAACCCTAATACAACGATTCACAGAGACCACAACCGTTTTAGAAAAAAGCCCAAATCATTTGAATCTCAGACCCTATACTACTAGGCAATATGTTGTGGGATAAGCAAAGCTTCTTCAAGAATCCTCTTAAGAAAAATAGTCTTAAATTTAAGAACAAACACAACCATGAGCAGAACATACATGAAAATGTTTATACACTAGTGGTGAATGCATTTTAATAACACATAAAGAACACACTAAAACAGAAGGTACAATAGTGGAAATAGGAGATATAAAATGGGAGAAGAGAAAAATTAGGTACTTATAAAGTTACTGACTTTACAATGCTTACTACCAACATCTTTAGAAGTAAAACTCAAAAAAACATTTCTGCATTACAAGTAGTATATAAGCAATAAAGAACAACAGTATCTTCTCCACTCTTCTAACAAAGTTGGTGACTATTTCCAGTTTAAAAAGTAATTTGTAAGCTTCTTGCAATCTCTAAGACACTAGAGGGATACAAGATTAAGTATTGGGAGTTGTGATGAAAGAACAAACACAGCAATGATGTGCAAAATACAGGTCCAGTGGAAAAAGCACAGATGTAGATGGAGAGGAGTGAGCGGTCCATGTCAGCATAACAGTTTGATCATCTCCATTTCCCACACTCCAGCTTGCACCCCAGATCAGTCTTACAGCAGGCTAACCAGATTCTTTTCAAACTAAACAAAACTGCAAGACTGTACTTTCAGAGCACACCTGATGCTAATGAATTGCTAATGGAGGTGCCCTCCATGGGACCAGACTAGTGCTAGTCCAAAGACACACCTCTCAAAGCATATATAAAATTAACTTAAGGTCCTCCACACCAATTCATTCCTTTACAAATCTACTTCCACTGCACTATATTCTTGTTAATGCAGACATGACCTATTCTCATCAGGAGTAATAAACAGCCAGTTAGATATGAAAAGATGGTCAGAACGTTAGAAAAAGAGTTAATTTACATAGGGTATTCACAATCCCAATACACCTTTTGGAAGAACATAAACTGGCAATGCTATGGAAAAAATAAAGACATATTAGGAGGTTGTGGCAGACATAAAAAAAAAATCTATTAGTTAACACAGACAATGCATTATATGAGAAGTTGAAAAGACAATTGTTTTAGCACCCAGTATTTACTAATTGCCAGTTTGGTTATAAAATACTTGCTAGAATTAATAATTCAACAAATATTCTGATAAGAACAAATATGTTTGTTAAACAACGTGGAAGACTACCTACCCATAGCATTTTAATGCCCGTTTCAATCAGTTTATAGAGAAAAAAAAAAGGTTACTTCTGGAACTGAGTAGTCCTAGACTGAAAGTGTAACAGTGCATGGCTACATAGTGCACATCACTGAAAAAAGGATTTGCTCAGACATGTCTCTTCACTTCTTGCTCTAGATCAGGATAGAGAAAGAAGTTCATTCAGTTTAATGGGGAAAATATGACTTTCTTTACAGGTGATATCACTTAACTTCATCAATGTACTGCAACAAAGAATTATAAATTATTCTCATACAAATCAATATATACAAAATTCAGCTGCTCTGCTTGCTTAACAGACACAGTACATTGCAACAGGGTGTAATTAAAAATATCTTGCTTGGTTTCTTTCCAAATAGCTGGTGAGTCAAAGAACATAGTTTCTCAACAATGTTTCATGTATTACAGAATTGTCTAAAATAGCACCCACAGTACACTCATACAAAAATTTTTCTGTGCATTCCAGTATTACACAAATATTAAGATGTCTGTGACTACTCTTTATTTCTAACTCTTTAGGACAATAGTGCTGCTTTACCAGTCACTCTCAGGGCTGCATTCATTGTAAATATAATTATTCCAGAGTCTTTCAGCTGGTCCTAGTATTATTTAACTTTTAGCTGCTGCCTGTATACAAAATGCATATAAATAGCTGTATCAATGCTAAAAGCTCTTAAAAAACCAAAACCAAAACAAGTCAAAAAACCCTTAATGGAAACTTTGAAGCAGCATAACATGGAAAAATTACACAATGATTTTTTGTAAGTAGGAAGTCAGACAAAATACAACTGTACAGCATTGCTCTTGCGATATAACCAGAAGTGCCTGTTCCAAAACTGAAGTTTCCTCAACCGACACTTTTTTTTTTTTTATAAAGAATCACGAGAAAGGAGATGAGTCAGCACAGATCTTATGTCTTTCCTCACCCACTACATATGTTCATGAATCGTGAACTGACACGTTCACCTGCCTTTTTTGTTGTTGCTGTCCCCCCTTCCTACGAACTCTCTCTCCACCGCTAACGACCGTCAAGGGCACATAGCTCAGCTGGGGAGGGGTTTTGGGGGTTTTGGTTGTTGGGGTTTTTTTTCGAGGGGTGGGGGGTGTGAGTGGGGGGGCGGAAATCGTTTCTTTCCCTGAACTGCGAAAACATTAGGAAAATAAGATGCCGGGACACTACCACCTCGCAGCCGAGGCAGACTGCTGACCGCCATCTCCCGCTAAGCTCCTCACACACGCCCTTGGGCACAGCCAGTGAAGCAGATGGAAAGCTCCCG
>VXBJ01003312.1:93007-121467 GCA_013400055.1 Nycticryphes semicollaris | reverse complement strand
CCGCCACCTGACGGCGGGGAGCCTGCCAGGCAGCCGCCGCGGCGCCCGCCGCCAACCGCCTGCTCCCCCTCCTCCCTCAGCCGCCGGCAGCGGTACATCCCCACCACCGGGCCCCCCTCCGCCTCCGCGCAGCTGCCTCCCGCCCCGGGAGGAAGCCTTTCCTCGGGGGAGAGCCGCGGGCGCGGCTGGCGGAGGTGTCGTTGCTGCCCGGCCCGGGGATCCCTGGCACCCTCTACTCCCGCACCGAGCCCGCTGGCTGCCCGACTTCACGTTGCGGAGAGCCGGGCCCGGGAGGCGGTGGCGGCTGGGTGCGCCCGGGGAGGGCGTCTCCTCCGCGCCTCAGGCTGCTGCCCGGGGCCTCGGCACCCCGCTGGCCCCCCGAGAGCTCCCTAAGGCGGGCATAACCCGCGGACCCTTCCTGGGAGCCGGCACCACCACGGGGGAGCACGAGGGTTTGGCCCGAGTACCGAAACTGGGCAGTGAAATACTCCTGCAGCAAGAGCTTCGGGAGGAGCAGAAGGAAAATGGCACTAAAGCTTGTTTCCCTTTAAAAAAATAAGCACTTTTTTCCCCCCGTCCTCTCTTATCACTGAAAATAAGATGACCTGCAAATAGGCAGTGGTTGCTGCTGGAGAATGTTATTTCTATGAGTACTTTAAAGCCGTATATTGAATTACTAAGTTTGAATGCAGAATTTTTTATTATTATTACAGAAAGTACCTTCAGGGTAATGTGGAAACATCTTTAGAATTCAGACACTGTGTTTCATCCAAATCATTTGGATTTTCTTCCTGTCCTACACGATAAGGCTGGACACAAGGCAGTATAGGAGGTACAGGTCACAGGATACAGAGACTGTAAACTGGCCCTTGAGACTGAGAAAACAGCCATAATGGGGGTAGGATTCTGCTTTTTGTGAGAGACTCGGTGAACTCTTTCCAGCCTGAAAGTGTTTCTAACCCCAAAGATGAGAAAAATGGTTAGGAGAAAATAAGGGTCTTGGCTCTCATTTATAAGATTTTTATCTTCTAATAGTGGATGGAAGGGATGAGGGTGGGAAAGGGTGATGTGGATGTGAGATGTTAAAGCATTTAAAGTGTAAGGTTTTGGTTTAATGTGGTTTTATTGTTCGTGGTGTTTTTTTTCCATTGCAAAGTTTTCCTTTGATTAGATGCTTCCATCACTAGAAACTAGTGTTTGTGGGATGTAATTGATTTTTATGTTGGCAAATTAAATGCTTTATTAAGTCTACGTACTGTCTCTTACTGGCATAGCATGTGAAGCCATAGCTTCTAACATTCTGTAGATTAGGTACATGCAAACTTTTTATTTTTCTGGATGAATATGCTGAGCGTAGCTGACACTGCCTTTCCTGTGAGAACGCGGGGTGTAATCTGAATAGTCGAGTATGGTGAAACCTGTTGCAGTGAATATGTGTAAGGGATAAGTTTACCTTTTGTCAGTTGATGCCTCGGTAATACTTGAGACAAGCTAATTGAAATGAACTGGTAGCATACCAAGCTTTCTACTGAGGAAGTATCTATTTTTAATAACTGTTTGTGTATAATTTACTTCTAAAGTAATATAAGTAGGCTGCAATTTTCTGTGCTCTTCATAGTGTTTCAATTGTTCTGCCCTTTGGTAAAGACAAGGAAACTTTCGTTGCTTTGAGGAAACAGAGTAATTTGGTAATAGAAGCTTATTAGAAGTACATCCTGTTGGTCTCTTTAAATGTTTCAGAACTCTAGGGTGTTTTCCATTGTATTTCCTGCTAACAATTTTAAGATGGGTACAAAGAAAGAACTTAAACGTGGAAAAGTCTTTCTTGAAGCACAAGAATCAGATGTTGGAAAAAAGTTGTCTTTTCTTTGCTAAAACTGTGTGCCTACCTAGTATACTTTTAAGGAGTCTCTTAATTCATGGCACATTTTGATTGCAACAGCAATCATTGATTGCAACAGCAAATGCAAGATTGACTGCTATATTTGTCTCGCTTAACTCTCTCAGAGAAACGAAGGTGCTTTCCTCCCTGTTCCTTGCTGTTTTGCTTAAGATAACTTTGGACTCTGCCTCTCACGTCTGGGAGGAGTTGGGAACATGAGAGACAGGAAAAGAGGAAGGCAGGAAATAATATACCTCCATGACAGCTTGTGCTACCAGTTCATGTATTGAGGCACAGCTGAGGCTTTCTGTAAGAAATACTGAACTTCATGATTTTATGTGTTAAGAGATCAAAAAGAGCTTTATCTTTTGAGAGCAAATCAAGACCTTACCTACACTTGAAAATTTCTTGGCTATAGAATTTGTTTTCCTTAGTCTTCCTCCTGTTATTGCTAGAGCTAACATGTAGTTATGGGATATGCATTAGCTAACACATGTAGTATAATGTGGAAGCAAGTATTTTACTCATCTTCCTTCCCCGCTATTTATACATTACAAAATGATGAATAATGGTTATAGACTTAAATGCTGAAAATAGCTTATTTCTGAGAGCTTTTTGTCAAAGACAGGTAGTGATTATCAAAGAAATGCTTGCACAATAAAATAATTTTCAATGCCTGTGTTTCCATTTGTATCTAATTTATAGTTTGTGCACTGTGATTGAAGACCAAAGCACTGGTGTGTAACCAAGAGTTCTTAATTGGGAAGAACTTTTAAAACAAGTTGCTTTTTTTCTGATGGTGCTTGAGAGCCTGAGAAATATCAGCCACACTGTCTTTTATTGTTATTTTTCTATTAGCTGATCTTTGGAAATTATGTTTTTTTACAGTGGACCAACTACATTCATGGGTGGCAGGATCGATGGGTAGTTCTGAAAAGCAACACACTCAGTTACTACAAGTCTGAGGATGAAACAGAGTATGGCTGCAGAGGATCTATCTGCCTGAGCAAGGCTGTGATTACGGTAAGTGCCATTTCATTATTTCCATCTTTTCATGTTTTGAGGTGTTAAGCATTTGTAGGCTAATGTCTGGTGAAAGCAAACATGGGTATGGTAAATTCTGTTAGGTCATCTATTATGAAAGTTAGTGGTATCAGTGGAACACTGTGGAGCAGGGCAAGGAGCTCCTAATAAGAAAACAAGCTGTTCTCATTTGTGGCTGCACTAAGCAGCTTTTAATCTCTTACGTTAGAGGTTTCTGTGGGTAGGGATACAGCTTGCCTCTGGAGGCTGCGAAGTTTTTTCCAGGGGTTGGTCTAAGACCCTGGACCAGCTTCCCAACGGAGGTACCATGTGTCACAAACTTTACATTTAGTGCTAGAGAGAGAAGATTCTTTTCCTGTACTTTCTGAACATGACTTAACATGACTTTGTAGAACATTTCCAAAAGAAAGTGTTCTGTCCTGTGCTTCTTCCTCTGAGCAAGTTAGTGTGTTGCTATTTTTGTCTAATGCTAAAAGATCCGGTATTACACTGGTAAGAATAAAGAGCCTACATATAAATGACATATCATGAAGATTATTTGGTCTTAGAAGAAAAAAAACCTGCTTTTTGTGGCTTTCAGAATTATGTATTAATAATGCTTGCCCAAAAAAAGCGTGTTTCTGTGTTACACTGTTAAATAGCAAGTCCAGTTATGTGATCTAGGGAAAAAATAGCTGGACTTCTGTGTAGCATGCAAGTTCCTAGAGCAGCAGTATTAAATCTTACTATTTATGTTCTTGTTCCACTAAATGTGGGTTTTTTTCCAAGCTGAATTAAGGGTGACAAACGAGAAGCTTTCTTTCTTACTAATATTCAGTTTATAAATAGAATTTTATTAAAAACATTCTTGATCTGGGGAAAAAAAGACTGGATTGATTGCATCAACTGGATGCATTCTGGAAAAAAGCTAGGAAAGAAAAAGCAGATTTTGACATTTAAAGGTCTGACAGGTATTGCAGTAATCTAAAAATGAAAACGGATCACCTCATTTATTTTAAAACTTTAAAAACGACTTAAACTTTTAGAACTTGCTCGCAAGATTGAATTTATTCAGGTATATATGGTGGGCAACAACAGTCTCTAGGAATTCTGGTTTAAGTGTACTTTTGGGAGTCTCTAGTAGTTCCAACCTCTGCTCAGGACTTTTAAAACTCTCAGGTTTGGTAGCAAGAAGCTTAACATGCCAAGCAGGCAGAGACAGGAAGGTGGTGGCAACAAGGTGGGTCAAGAGACAACGGGAAGCACGCTGTTGAGCACACCTCAGCAGCCTGAACTGCAGTTGTGGTGGCGGAGTGAGAGATTATAGTGATGCTGGTATTGCTGCTGGAATGTTTTGGTACATTGCACTTTGTGAAAGGAAGTTGGCAAGCTTATCTTCTGCCTAGGAAGGGGGTGACACTGGAACTTCTTACAAATAGCTATTTTCCTCTTCTATCTGGCATTTGTTAAACCTAGTAACTTGAAGTTGAGTCACTAAATTTTCTTCAGCTCTTGAGCTTTGAGTAGAAGGAAACTGTGGAGTTGGAGAAAGAATGAAAAGTGAGCACAGTTCTAAAAGTTAATCTGATATTTTAGTTGTTACATTTCCATTCGGCCTCACGGTTTGTGAGTGGTATTTCACAGTTTAATTGCTTGATTGTGGTTTGAGACAGATCTCTGAAACGTAGTAAACTCCTGTTAATTACTTTTAGCTGCAGTTAAAGTGATTGTGTAGGTATTAAGAGTTTCTGGAATACTTCTGGATCACTTCATGTTTCTAGGATATAAAAATTTACTTTTGAAATTGTCGTGCTATTATTCCATCTCTCATTTTTTTTCAGAAGTTATTCTACTAAACCAGAATTTTAGCATGAATGCTTCTGGTTTGATAGTTGTTTGGTAGCAAATTTAATTTTTTTAACCTATGTTTTTCAATAGAAAATTAATTATGCTTAAAGATAAAAGTTAAAAATTCTTCCTGAAACACATAGTTAATATTTAATTTCATGTCCCTGTAATGTCTTACTAACTATAAGCTTACTATCTTATAGGAGTATTGGAGAACACTAGTAGCTGATAAAATAAATGTTGAGACAATGATGTGTGAAAACTGCTTTTGCTATTAGTGGAACCTAACTATGTTGTGTGATTAATTTATTAGAGAGGAAAGTCAGTTTTCTTACTGGCTTACGGTTCACAGATTCGTCATGGTTGGAAAGAGATGACCTGAGATCAAGTTCAACCATACACACACAAAAAAGCCCTACAATCTCGGCTGCTAGAGTATGCCCTGAAGTGCCACATCTACACGTTTCACCTCCGAGGATGGTGACTCAACCACCTCTGTGGGCAGGCTGTTCCAGTGCCTGACCACTTTTTCAGTAAAAAAATTCTTCCTAATAACTAATCTAAACCTGCCCTGCCATAACTTCAGGCCATTTCCTCTGGTCCTGTCATTATGCACTTGGGAGAAGAGGCCAACAGCCACTTCTCTACAACCTCCTTTCAGGCAGTTGTGGAGGTCAATGAGGTCTCCCCTCAGCCTTCTCTTCTCCAAACTAACCCACTCAGCCTCTCCTCATATGACTTGTTCTCCAGACCCCTCACCAGCTTGGTGGCTCTCCTCTGGACATGTTCCAGCACTTCCCTGTCCCCCTTCTAGTGAGGGGCCCAGAACTGAACACAGTACTCAAGGTGAGGCCTCACCAGTGCCAAATACAGAGGCATGATCACTACCCTCAGTAGCACTCATTTCATGTGGAAATTTTATTAGTGAATATTTTTCAATAGTACTTCACTCTACTGTAAGTTTAGATTTCCTTAATCTTGCTGATCTAGAGTAAGGCATACTGTCTCCTGACCTGATGTGTTTCAGTAAGCTTTCCTTCAGTACAAAGCAAGACATGAGTGGTAATGAGATTTGATGGTTGTTGGCCGTAATATTTACTTCTAGATCAGGGTGATTGGATTTTCATAGAGCTTTCTTTCAGGCACTCAGATTAGGTATGCATTTTTGGATTCATCAAGGAATGTAATGATTTTCTGTGTGTAATAAATGCTACTACTAGTATAGAATGTCCATATTTTGTTGATGTATAAGCACAAATTTGGAAAGCTGCTGTCATGGAGTAGTCTTACTGTACTTCCAGCAATGAAAATAAGCTTAATGGTAAGTAATAGTATTAAGATGCGAATGTTGTATTCAGAACATGTATTCATGTTGCTTCTGCTTTTGTTTAATCATTCCTATCACATTGGGCAGAGATTGATAGATAATTCTACAGGGATATTTTATAAGACGACACTTGTCTCTCCCCTCTTTATTTAATGAGGAAGACTTGTTAAATTAGCTTCTTAAAATAGCTGCTTCACATATTTCAAGTGTGGAATTATAATGTCATCCCTACAAAACAAGTAGGTTCCTGTGACTTTAATTGAATTGGGTCTTTAATTGAATGAAAAAGATGGCATCTGCTTGGGTTACTTGTTGTATTAACCACTGAGACTGGAGGGAGCTTATTTTTTTTCTGGAATAGAGAGTACTAAAGGATGAATGCTTACTGTGTATTCGCTGGATCACATCAAGTAATGAACTGTCAAGAACTGGCCATGTGAACCTCCCCTTATGGGGAAGGACAGTGAAAGTCAGTACATGATGCTAACTTAGTTGCTTTTAGCCAGCTAAGGAGAATTGCCTTGAAGGTGTTTAATTGTTTCATAACAGAGCACAAGCTTGAACTCAAGTTAAAAGTTCTGCTGTGTGGTCAAAAAATGAGAAGAAATTATGGATATAATAAAAAGGTATACACAGATTTATGCTTTGTTATATTAATCTAGCCTGAAAATCCTAAAATACTGCTGTAGTTGGTTGTCAAAGCCAGATGGCATTTATTAAAGATGCCCTCTTTCATTCCTAAAATCAAATTTTCAATGTGGGGGGCACTTTCAATGGGGACTTCCATATAGGAGTGGATGTTGATGGCAGATGTGTATTGGTGGATCTGCGTGATTGGGCTTTGAGGTTGGAAGGTATAGGCTGTGTCTTTAAAAGGATCAACAGAAGTGCTCCGTGGAGCTGGAAGTCCAATTTCAAGGCAAACTGGCCTTTCAGCTTGTACTGTTTTCTTTCTTTATTGTGACTGTTTTCATAGTGCCATCATGACTTTCGTACAGAATGACTTGCACTAACTTAAGCAGTCACAGCATCATATGTCAAGGATAATATGGTATGCATAGAATAACTTAACTTCGAACTCTTGAGGTCATCTGCTGTGGTGGTGTTCTGTCCTGTTCCACCCCTCCACCACTCCCAATACCACCACCCCACTTCAGGCAGTCTCACAGAAAGGTCAGCACTAATTTATTCCTGGTGATAATTTATATTAATAGATTTTCAAACCTGTTCACAAATCTTAGCAACCAAGTGTTTTTACAGAAGGGATTTGGCTGATCAGGGTAGCTCTTGAGTACGGATCCGTATGGAGGATCTTTGAAAAAGCTTAGAGAATGTCATGCTTGTTAAATTTTAAGAATGCTTAAATTCAGCCATATGTGACCTTTGTATTTTTGTCACTAGAGGTGACTGTGTATACAGGAAGAATTCCGAAACTTACGTTCCAACATGAACAGTTTTTCTTCAGATAGGATTCATACTTGCCATGTTATAATGCAGTGCATCTTCCTTTCCATATGTATCATTGATTTTGGAAATCTTGATTTCTAATTTGGTGGTTTAAACAAGATGCAATTACTGTGATGCAGTGATTTCCTTTGGTTATATTGTGATGATACATATTCATGTCAAAATCTTAGTGGAAACAGGGTATTGGTTACTAGTGGGTTTTTTTAGAACAGTTTGTTATTGTCTTGTAAAGAGATGTTTAGACAGTTCTGTGGAGATGCCTGGACCAGGGTTGAGCAATCAATTCAGTTTGCATAATGGAGATTTTTTTGGTAAACTAGGTTTTTTTTCCCGGAAACAGTAATTAGAAAGCATTGATGCTTAACGAAGGTAATAATGACATTTTATATTAATATTAAAGTTGTAAGCCATTCCCCTTCAGAATGGATTTCGGTAAGTGTAGAATTCTTGAATATGTATTGTGAATATCTCGAGCTCAGTACAGGTAAAAAGCCAGAATAGTAAAATCTGCCTGAGATAGCTTAGTGAACTGTCTTAGCTTTTTAATAACAATAAATTGGTCATGTGAAGAATTTAATAAATATTCATGTTACAAATTAGAGCTGGTATAAATGTGTTCCAGTTTACAAAAAGAACTAGAACACTGTATGTGAAAGAGCTAAACTGGCAGTTTCCAGTTTTAAACTTCTCGTTTCCTTGCACGTAGTCTAAAGAAAGAGTGAGATCGTTCTGTCCAGTCATCAGCCACTAATAATAAAAAAAAAAAAACTTACCCCCCCTTTTTAAAGATACAGTTAGTTTGAACAGCCATCCTACCTCACTCTGGCAGTGTTCCTTGTTTATTTGGGATGTGACACTGGCCACCGTTAATAATTGAGCACTTGTGCGAGGAAGTACAGGTTGACATTTTTAAAATAGATTGACAAATTAACAGAGGATGCTTCATACATATGTCAATTTTAATGGGTACAGAAGCTTTTTTTCACAAAACTTTAAACTTTACATAAACTTATGTTCTAGAATAACGAAGTATATTTTTAAACGAAAGATATGTCAGTGCTAGACAAATATTCTTAGTGGTATTGTTTTAAACTCTTGTAACATCAAGAATCATGTCTTGCAAAGTATACCAAAAATTTACCTTGACATTAACAGTACATTGAATTTCTTTCAAATTTTATAAAATGAGGTGTAGCAGTATTTCAGAGCCAGTTGGAATAGTAGAAGTGGATCATTTTGGTGGACTAATGTGCATAAACTTTGGATTTGTTTTTTCTAGCTGCTGGTCTGAACTTTGATACTGCTAACAGACCTGATGTAATTGCAGCTTTTATGTACCAGTAGGTTTGATTTAGTATGTTGCTAGTTACATACTGGATGGGAACTGATAGCTTTTAGTTGGTGAAAGCTTTTATTAAAATAGCTAAGCCATAAATCTGCCCTGGGCAGAAATACTGTAGCAGCAAATTTGTAATAATTGCTAATTGCATGGGAGAATACTATTTCTAACTGTCTGTGGTCAGAAAACAATCTGGTTTAGTATGAAGTGATGAGCATTTAATTAAATAATTCATTTTCTGTAATTTGATAAAGTGCTTCTTCAGCCCTAGTTGCTACTAAAAAGATGACCTGTGCAAACTAAGACATAGACTACAAGCCCTAACTGGATAGGGGCTTATTTAGGACACAATTAGTACTTTTAGGCTTTGGTGTGTGCCTTAAATACTTGAGCAGCTAAATCCAGACTGGTAGAAAGTCTTGGCTAAATGGGAGAGAAATCTGAATGGATAGTCTGTGCAGAGGCAAGTGTGGTCAGGATGCTTACTCATATGTGAAAGGCCTGACATGATTGTATTCTGGAGAAGAAAATGTCAATGAGCAGTAGGAGAGAGGGAGAAAATGGAACTTGGATGCCTAGGAGATAATGACACTGGGCCGATGCTGGCACCAGAGGCAGAATTTGCTTGGAAGATGTGATTCTTCTTGACAATTATTTTTAGCCTTCCCATCCTTTGTACAAATTTCTACATGTCTTTGAGTTACCTGACCCAGCAATTCATGGATTAATGTTCAAAGTGAAAATGTTAGAACTGTGTTTATCAAAGTTATAGAGTGCTAGTATCCTTGGAAAGCAAAAGACAACTATTCTGCAAGGTGAAGAAATGTAAGATTGCTTCCTTAGTATGTACTGAAGACATTAAGTCAGAAGTGGAAAAATACACATCCAGATCAGCTCAGGTGAGACTGTTCTTTGTATTATGATGAAGAATTCATAATGATTAAGATGTTAAAAAAGATCAGGTATGTGCATTAGCCAAATATTTTAAAATTACTTAATATCGCTGAAGAATCCAGCTTTAGTACTTGAATATAACAACGGGTCACTGCACACTTGAAATTAGGGTTGTAATACAACAGTGCTTCTGTCAAGTTTTTGTTGTCAATTAAAATATTATTGCACGACTTGCCCTTTTTTTTTTAAGAGTATTATTTAAATTTTAGCAGTGCTTCTGATTTGACATCCTCTTCAGGATCATAATTCCTGCCTATGTTTTACAACATGCGGTGAAGCATTTTTCATGGATGCTGTCCCAAGCCTGAAATAATTCCAATGTTTGCACTTGGTGTTAAAACTATGATTTTTTTTTTATACCTCAGCAATTTTTCTGTAGTATTACACTCCTTCTTGCTCAATCTGAATTTCTATGTTTCTCTGTAAGATTGATTTATAGTTGATTTATTGTTCATGGATACAGTTGGTTCACGTGTCACTCCCCTCCAGGATTGTGGTGTTGCTCAACAGTGCTGCTAGGCAACCTGCTGTTGATTAATTGATCTGTCTTGTGATAGCCATTAATGACATTTTTAACATCTCTATTGAGGATTTGTACAATACCAGACCTCACTTTGATATGTACTCCTAAAACACAAAGGAAAAAGGTTAAGAATACTATTTTTTTATTTACTAATATGCAGCTGCACCAGGCCATCTCCTGGTTTGCGGCCTGGTGAAGTTGTGAACTTAACCAGCCCTTCACTTCTGTTTGTACACTCCAAATAGTTCTTCACAGATGACTACTTGAGGTTGTTTCTGCTTCTCCCAGTTAATCTTTTTGCCTCCTCCTTTAAGCATACATTTCGGTTGCTGCTTTTGCCATGTTCATGATGAATTCCAGTCAATGTGGATTACATCAAATATTCTGGCTGACATTGGACACTTCTTAGCCTGCTTGGTCTGCCTTTCCACTCAATTGAAGTCCACCATTCCTCACTTAAAAGGGCCAGTTGGAACAGAGTTTGCTACCCTGTATCTCCAGGCAGTAACCCAGATTTTGACTAGTGTCTGATATATTATTAAAGCTTTTTGAGATTGCTCTCTTAAGGACAAAACTTGTTCTTTTTCTTAACCTCTTTTTAAGCTCTTTCACAACTAAGCATATGTGAATTTACAGATCTATATGCACACAAATATAATTAATATCAAGGAATTAGAGACACCTGTGATGGGAGAGTTTAGATTGACAAATGGGGTTATTTTTAAACCTGAGAATGAAAGCTTTTAGACTGATATTCATTAGCAACATGCCTTGTGCTTATAACTAGTTCTTATGTGTTAATTCTTACACACTAACCTGTTAATACCCCATCACTAATCCGTGGACCCCTTACATAAGGTATCCACAGTCACTAGTGCATCACTTTAAGCACTGGCTGTGTATGCATGCTTGTTTACAACTGCTTCTGTCTTTTTATACAGTGCCATTCCAGGTCTTTGACCAAAGTTTAGCTGATATTTCAAGTGCACATTTGTTATACTCTACATCTTGCTATTACATGTTACTGGCTTTTCAGTAGGCAGTTGGAAATAGCATGTGTCAGTGGTGCATTTACTTATAAACCAATACACTCTGACTCAATATTACACAGTAATTCCACGTTATTTAAGGGAAATAATTGGATAAAATATTAATTAACAAAACACGTACTGTAAGACAATAGGATAGTTGATTCCCCACAAAAAATCTAAAAGAGATTTTTATATGATCACTCCTGCATTTGAATCTCTTTGCTGGGTGTGCAGAACACCAGCTTGACTAGGTTTGTTCCTGAGAACTGTAGGTTTCAGATTTTAAATGTGGTTTCACTGCAGACATACAATGTACACTTGTTCCACATTTAAAAATGTGCTTCTCAGATGAGAGAGCTGCTTTGCAATAGATTAAACCAAGCTAATTTGCATAGTGTGCTAACGAGCTAATATTAAATTCTACTTAGCATGCTTCTGCTTTCATGGGTGCAGTGGGCCTCTACTTCAGGTAGGTTTTGGAAAGATTATTATTATTTAAAAGAAAAAGCTGTGTTGAAAGGAATTTTGAAAGGCAAATATCCTAACCTAAGGCCTGAAGTGAAATATTTGCGTAGAAGCAAAGAATGAAAAAAATATTTAATAGGCATTTATCTCTTTAAGCTTATTTTCTTTATATTATTTTTGTGCATGTGTAAATGTCCTGTTTACAGTATGCCATGAGAAAGTTGTGGTGTTGGTTTTTTTCATTCAGTGAGCAAATGATTAGATGTCCTGTGTTTTACCACCTGAAAGGATCATTTCTGTTTTGGTAGGCATAAAGCTGGTTTGTTTACTTGCTTATTTGCAGTAGGGTTTTCCTGTATCCTGTAAAAATAAATATATAAATACAGCTAGCATATGTAATTAAAAAGTGGGTCCTTACTGCTTCAGAATAACAGCAAGTAAACTCAAGGCATCCCAGTCCAATGTTTTTATTACATTTTGCCTGGATTTTGGAATTCAGAAAGGGGAACACAGTGTTCACGTCAGGGATGGGAAGTGATGGGCTACCTTGCACCAGACATAGCTGGTTCCAGCCTACCCACTGCGTGAAATGGCTGAGCCCCTCAGATGCCGTGGCGATACCACAACATAAATGTAGTTGAAGGGGAAAAGTGCTGCTGAACAGCATGTGAGAAACAGGAGTGAGGAACAAGTGTGACAAACATTCCTGCAAGCGCTGAGGTGAGAGCAAGAGGATGGGGGTGATGGGGCTCTAGGTGTTGGGCAGAGATCCCCAACAACCTCTGGAGGATAGCAGGCATTTCCCTGCAGGCTGTGGAGAAGACCACACCAGACCAGATGTCTACACTGCAGCCTCTGGAGGACCCTGCCATAGCAGCTGGGTATACCCTGAAGGAGGATGCAGCCTGTGAAGAGTCTGTGCTGAAGCTGGTTTACCCTGAAGGACTGCAGCCATGGGGAACATTGATGCTGGAGCAGGGAAAGAGTGTGAGGAAGGAGTGGCAGAGTTAAAACACTATGAACTGACCACAGCCCTCAGTCCCCCATCCCACCCTGCCTGTGTTTTTAGTTTTGTCTTTGTTTCTCACCATCCAACTCTTACTGGCAGTGAATTAAATTAACTTTTGCCAAGTCAAGTCCACTTGCCCGTGATGGCAGTAGGTAATTGATCTCCCTTTCTTCAGCTTGACCCACAACTGTTGCATCTTTTCCTCTGTACGACTGAGGAGGGGGAGTGAGAAAGCGGCTGGCTGGGTGTGTAGCAGCTAGCCAGGGTCAAGTGAATACAGTAATCGAGAGAGTCATTATAGACATAGCTTGTACCTAGTGCCCTTGTTTGAAAGAATAAAAAGGGACAAGGGTTGTTCCTAAGTGGAAGGAGGATTTTCCTGCATGTACTCAAATTTTCGGAAAGGAGTAGGTCTCAGAAGGAAAATACCTTGATGATGCTCACTCTGAGGACATAATGTCAAAGAAGGATACAAGGACCATTTGGAATATCAGTGTTAACACTGTATGCTGAAAAATGAGCAGTAATTCCAAAAGAAATACACCAACTTGACTAAAAGCTTCTCCCTAGTACTTAATAGGGCACAAAAGACGGTGTTTCTAGACCTACTGGTCAGATAAAATTCTTACCAAGCATACTGTTCATTGGTAAAAGACCTATTTCAGTTCAGCTGATTGGGAGGATTTTTCTATTGATGAGTTTAAGTACTATTCACCATACATAATACAACTTTAAAATAATCTCTGTGGACCTTCATTTCACTGTCTTTTATGTTCAGTGGTTTTTCATAAGTTAGCATGTTTTCAGCCATTTTAAATTTTGTAGGGAGGGAACATAATTTCTCTACGGTTTGGATCTGTCATGAATTAAATGCTGTAGACAAAAATTATTTTAAGATGTGCACTTTTTGAAACTTGGCTGAGGTTTTTCACTTGCCTTTTTTTTTTTTCTAGTTGAATAATCACAGTCTTTGCCAATTCCAAACTGGTTTTACATGAGAGCTGAAATGCAGTTTTCATGTTTACTTTTAAAATTAATCCCTTCAATCATACAACACAAATCTTAAAGTAAACTTTTTATCTTTGAGATTTTATTAGCACCTCAATATAAGTACATATAGATAGATAATATAACTTTTTCTTCCTGGCATCAGATAGCATCTTGTTTTTTATTTTTTTCCACAGTCAAAATATGCATTTTGGTGTTAGCCTCACTTCTCAATTGCTGCAATACTTATTTTAATAAATGCTGCTTACTGAAATAGAGTCAAGAGATTTTATTTTAATTTGATTTTGTTACCTGTTACAGTACATTGCTCTCACTGGCTTCCACTTTCTGCTGCATCAGAGAAGCTACTCTTTAAATCCTCAGCACCATATTTCTGTAGCTCATCATGCAAGATATTACAACTTCTCCCTGTTTAACATGTGGTAGTGGTTTTGTCCATTGCTTCCCTAAATTATCAAACACACAGAATCGGTGTGTAGCTGTATTAAAATTTTCTTAATCTTGTATAAAAAGGTCCTGCAATCACAAATACAATAAGAAACTACTATGTCAATGCTTCAAGGATAAAAAGCTTTGTAATACTGAATTAGGCAAGTACAATACTTGTCCTCACTTAATATGTTATTATAATTTATAACATTGTCTATTTGTAACCTATAGTTACCTTCACAGCAATATATGCTATTATTTTGTTAATAACTGCAAACTTGTGGACTCAGGCTAGATAATAACCTCTGTCATGCTTATGTGAGTGACACTCATGTCTGAGAGAACTAAAGAATGATGGTTCTCACTTTCTGTAGGTCTCTATTTTTTTGTGTGTGTGTGTCCTAGTGCCCTGCTTGGTATTTTCTTAATATGAAGAACCTTCAAAATTTTAAAATAAGTTAACCATAAATAAGTTTAATTCTGCAATGGAAATAGCAGCAGAAGTACACTTTTAAGAGTTGTGATGTGTAGTCTTGAGCTGGATCTGCGATGAACCACCCCAGCTTTCCTCTTGTAGAGAAAACAAGAACTACCATTTAGAGTAGGGAGAAAGCAAGCAAAAGTTTCTTTGTTCAAGTTTTGGTGGTGGTGGTTTTTTCACACGGAGTCCTCTTGAAGGTTATGAAGTGCATAAAAACACTTAAGCTTCCCCGTGTGCTTTGCCTTAAGCACTTGAACTGGTATTTTTCAGGCAGATACTGCTCTGAAGCTTGTTTCATTAATACCTTGGGCTTGAGAGCTGCGTAGCAGGAAGGATTTTGTGGCAATGCAGTCAGCTATGACTCATGAGACCTGAGCTGGCTATGAACTTCCTCAGTAACTGTAGCCAAGTAAATGTTTCTTCATGTAAACTGTTCTTGCTTATTTAGCATTTAAGAGCTAGTATTGGTTGATTGTATACAGAAAGATGTGGGACACTTGAATACTTGCAATTTTCTCTATTTTGGCAGGATTCTCTGCAGGTGCCTTAGAAGAAAGCTTGGGAGACGTACAGAAAGGTTATTTGAGGAAGCTGGAGGCCTATTTCTTGCACCATATTCTTGCATAGAATTATGATTTAACTGTTCAGGGTGTTTTGGAGTCCTTTTTTTCAGGTTTTTTTTGTTTGGGGAGGAGCTTTTGGTAGTCACACAGACTGCCTCTGCCACAGACTCTTAAAGTGTACTGAACGCACCTTTGAAAATGCTATAAAGGTGGTGCTTCCATTGACAATGTCATGTCAGTCTGGTTTTTGTTGCCCAGTGCCCTCTCAGTTTAGGTACGTATGCTGCGACAGGCTGCTTTGGGGTGGGGGCGTGAGGAAAAAGCAGCTGAAGTTCTCCAACCTGCTTTAGGTCCTGAGGGTAGTTAGTGAACTCCTGCTTGCTTCCTGCTTCCCTGCATGACTAAAACATTCCCCTTTCTTGCCTTATCTTGGTTGTAAAAGGGCTGGCTGGCTGGGCAGTGTACCATTTTATAATCGCCTCTGAGCACGAGGAGGAAAGTGAACACTAGACTAGAAACAGTGAACGTCAGGAAAAAAGGTATCTAAATGAAATGAGTCTGAAATCCACGGGGAAGAGAAATGGAAAAACTTTCAGCAAGTGTAAGGAGAGGCTGCAACAAGTCTGAGGAGGATGTTAGAAGAATAAAGGACAGACCTGACACACTGTGGGTAATACTTTGTGGTCTCTGCTAGATGCAGCTGCAGAAAACAAAAGCATTTATAGCAAGAGGGAAAGCAAGGGAGTTTGTCCATAGCTGAGAAGGGAGGAGAATGTAACAGATGATAGCAGAAAGTTACATACATACAATACAGAAAGTCTGCCAAGCTATCAATAAAGGTGAAATGTGAACTCATTTCTGAGAAGAAGGTTAATTGGCAACAGCTTGATTTGTTCCCTCTTGGGAAAAGATCAGATCACGTGTCATTCAGGTGATTTATTTGCTCTTGGTAAAAGGCATATTGGGGAACTTGCCTTCTGTGTTCAGTTAATTCAGGGTTGTTATGGTGGGGCCTGGCTTTAAAAACAAAAAAAGGAGGGGGGTGGGGCGGTGGAAAAGGCTGGAGAAATAATGTGTCTGATGTTGCTTGACAAAAAATATGAGAAATAGGCAATTAATAAGTACTATAAGATAGTAAATGGGTAACAGGCATCTGTCAAGAGTGAATCATGTTCACCTGCCTAACTTCCTTTTGAAGCAATACTTAGTCATGTTAGTTTATATTTCTTATCTCTAAGCAACTTGTCTAACAGAACCACATGATCAGCTGACTTTTTTGTAACATGGAGCTGCACAGTGAACTGAGTATAACCCTAGACCTGATTTTTAGCTGGCCTAGTTCCTTAGCTATAGGTAATGCCAAAGTGTACATTTAGTGAATGGCCCAGAAAAGTGTTTAAAAGTTATAGCTAGGTCTCAAGGAAAACATTTCCTTTCCCTGCCCTAGCAACAAGGCGTACATTTTCAAATACAATAAAAGGTAATCTGCAAAGAAAGGGAATACATAAACCTGCATTTGAAAAGGGCAGAGAGGTGATAATTTTAAATCATAGTACAAGATGTTTAGATTAGAGATGGAGCAGGTGCGAAAGCAAAGACAGTTGTGCACTGGAGTAAGTTTTGTGTGGAAGTGGGGAACTAGTATTACTACAGGCTTGAAGAAGAATTTTGGCAGGTCTTTCTAACTGTGTAGTATTAATTGCTTTTTAACTCCTCCCAAAGGGCTTCAGAGGGAGACAGAGAAAGAGCAAAATAATACTGTCACAGCAGGAAAACCTTTGATAACTAATTCTTTTATACTTGTTTTTTTGGTGTTTCTTGGAAGAATCTTCCATTGTTGTAGATACATGACCCCCACCACATGGCTGAAGGAGTGGCTGGAAACTGGCAGATAAGCCTGTCACTGATGTGGCAGGTTTGCTACTGAAAAGCAGATCATCATCTTCCTCATAGTAATAATAACATAGCAAATGCCTTTTGAAGAGGGGTTAGAAGACTTAACGTCCTGTATTTGGGTTACATGGCAAGGTTTTGGTTGTGAAGGGACTAAGAGGTGGCTTCTGTGAGAAGCTACCAGAAGCTGTTGTGGTATCTGACAGAACCAGTTCTATCTGGCTGCAAGGCAGTGGTGGTCAAAAGCTGAGCTAAACAGTGATGATAGTAGTGCCTCTGTGATAACGTGCTTAGGAAACGGTAAAACTGCTGTGCAACGGCAGCTGGGAAAGAGGGGTGAGAATATGGGAGAGAAACAACTCTGCAGACACCAAGGTCATTGAAGGGAGAGAAACAACTCTGCAGACACCAAGGTCATTGAAGGGAGAAAGGAGAGGATGTCCTGCAGGCCCTGGAGCAGATTCCCCTGCAGCCTGTGGAGAACACCACACCAGAACCGGTGAATATGTGGGGAGGAGGCTGTGACCCCATGGAGAGCCTGCACTAGAGCAGGCTTGTGGCTGGACCTCTGAAGACCCTGTGGGAGTAGATTTGCTGGCAGGACTTGTAACCCTACAAGGGACCAATGTATTCACGGAGTGGTTCTTAGATTGTGAAGGATATTATTAAGGTGTAGACTTGTCTTTAGCATCTGGAATCCATATGTGTAGTCCTTACCACCGTTTTCCAGTATTTAAAAGGTGACTACAAAGAAGATGGAGACTCCCTTTTTAGAAGGAGTCACATGGAAAAGACGAGGGGTAATAGGTACAAGTTACTCCTGGGGAGATTTGGTTTGGAAACAAGAAAAAAATTTTCACAATGAGAACAATCAGCTACTGGACTAATCTCCCCAGGGAAGTGTTGGATTCCCCAGCATTAGATATGGTAAAGATTCAGCTGGACAGGGTGTTGGGCCATCTTGTCCAGGCTGTGCTTTTGCCAGGAAAGGTTGGTCCAGCTGATCCTTGAGTTTCCTTCCAACCTGGTGTTTCATGATTCAGATAGTGTCATTTGCCTTAACCTTACAGCCTGTCAGCTTCCTACAGTTACTTCCATGTGTAACTTTTCTTTGTATTCAAATTCAAAAAGGTGTTCAGCTATACTTGTGTTATATTTCTTTAAGAGTAGTTTCAAAGGGGGTGCTGGGGTGGGGAACGTTGTGCTCGGTTGGATATTTGCAAAGGAGTAGCTTTGAACTGACGGCACTAGGGAACAGGACCGATTAGATCATTGTTTTGCTTCCGTGTACTTAGCAGCTTCATTGTAATGCTAGTAAAATCTTTTTAGCATTTTGAAGCGTATGAGCTGATAGATGCATTGAGAGGTGACACTGAAAAGGATGGCATGTTGCTCCCAATTATCTGAAAACCCTGCCTTCCTTTAGTTCCTGCCCTTCCTTGTTGTTTTGCTGTAGTCTGCTTTTTTGCTTCTGTCCTGGTGCATTTTGCTATAATGTCATTTATCTCTTCTAAGATCAATACTGATAGCAGTAACCTTGTTTTTTTCTGCTTTGAACTAATAATAATAATTTTAAAATTGTAGGAGCATTTTCCTGGCTGTGTCCAGTAGTTAGTCTGCTAAAGAATTTGAAGTATGAAGTTTTGGTCAATGTTTGTGTGGAACTTCCTTGTGACAGCTTTATTTAATAAGAATTTATTAAATGGGCTTTCCTGTTTCAGAAGACTGGTGTTTTCCATTATAAGAGTGTATGCTCATTATTTGAGACAGCTACATAAAAGGGAATTCAGAATCTAGGTTGATTTCAAGACCATATAGACCATGTTTTGTAATTACAGTGTTTTTTATAGTGTCAAAATATTCTGTGAGGTATTGTTGATAATGTTACTAATTCTAGCTACTCTTCCACTCTTTTCTATCACAGCCCCATGACTTTGATGAATGCCGATTTGATATTAGCGTAAACGATAGTGTTTGGTACCTCAGAGCTCAGGACCCAGACCACAGACAGCAGTGGGTAGATGCAATAGAACAACACAAGGTATGTGGGTTTTTTCTGATTTCCTTTTTCACTCCCTCATTAGATCTGTTGATGCTTGCAGAGAGTTGTAAGCTTCACTGTACAGTCATTAAAGTACTCAAGGTATTTATGACAGGTAAAAGCTGCAAGATTGAAGCTGTGTTAAGTGTGTTTCAAAGGAATTGATTTGCTTGTTCTTCATAGATAAGAGCTTAACTGTGAACCTTTCTTGAGCTCTCTAGCCTGAAAAAAGCTTTCATTATGTTTGAGTGACTTCTTAATGCATTTGTCCATCCTCTCTTGCCATTTCTGATTCACTCATCCTGATTATTGAATTGTTTCTTATCTGTCGTAGATGCTAAATTTGTTAGGATAAGAGTCAATTCTTCTAGGTTATTGTTTTGGCTTTCGGCTCCTCTCTTTCATCATTTGACTGCTTTTATAGTGTCTAATTACTGACTTTTGTCTACTTGTCTTCTAAGGCCCTATTCTTCATCAGCATTTTGCTTCAGCTCTCGTGATCTCTTTCTTATATCTTCCAATTAATTTGGTTATTTTCTTTCTACCTGAGGGGCTTGAAAGGCCAGATATTTTTAAAGTATGTAGCATGCAAAGCATCCATTATGTTTTCAGGTACAAGGTAGGCACTGCCCCAAGGTGTTGAGTTTAACTGCAATACCTAGCACAATGTGAATTCTGCAGCTGGGTTATACAGATATTACAAGAATACAAATTAAAATAAATACTGAAGTAAGTACATATTCTTACCATTAGCTTCTTGAAGTATTGCTTATATAAGGACTGTGTGTAATAAGGAAGTTTCACCTTTTATTGGGCAACCCTTGCAAGAAGCAGTACATGCTCTTAAATTTAAAGTACTGCCTTTTGGTAATGGTTCTCTAAAAAATCATACCAGTTTAGAGCATTAGTCCATTTTTACCTTGGTGT
This sequence comes from Nycticryphes semicollaris, assembly GCA_013400055.1. Lineage (NCBI taxonomy): Eukaryota > Metazoa > Chordata > Aves > Charadriiformes > Rostratulidae > Nycticryphes > Nycticryphes semicollaris. The sequence continues at coordinate 101,257 of VXBJ01003312.1, read as the reverse complement.
TTTGCCTTCACTTAAATACGGAGATAATGTTAAAACACACAAAAGTAAGTTGCAAAACCAAGTTGATTTTCTGTAGTCTAGTGGAAAAACCACAGCTAGCCATGGAGTATTCTTGAGGCAAAAATACTGCAATTTGTTACTACTGCAATACCCAAGAGAAATGTCTTCAGAGGATACACTGAACAAGTTGCTGGATAACACATCCATAGAGCTGGAATTTCCAAAACTGTTTTACAGGTATGGGAGTCTTCAGGTATATAGTTGTGAGGATATGAATCTTAGTGACCCTGGGCTGAAATTCAGACAAGGTTTGGTGAATGATTTAGCTGATGAAATGTGGAACTTAACCTGAAGTCTGGATAAGCAGAAATACAGGCTGGGTCACTGCATGCTAGCATGCAGGAATGAATGATGAAAAATACCTAAATCCTGTCTTAATCTCTACTCAGCACAACCTCAAAGGGATATCTTCTTCATGCTGTTCTTTTCCCTCTTAAGGCCATCCTTAACTGTTGCTGAGTTTGGAGATGACAGTTTCATGGAACTTCATGGAACTATATTTAAAATATAGAAGTATCGAGTGGTAATAGTTTAGTATTTGTCATTGTATATGTAAATTTGTAATTAGAATAACAGAATTGCCTAGCTTGGAAGGGACCTTTCATGGTTGGACTAGATGATCTGAAACTAACACTTACAAAAGCCATCACTAAACCATATCTCTAAGCACTATGTCTACCCATCTTTTCAATACCACCAGGGATGGTGACTCAACTCCTTCCCTGGGCAGCCTGCTCCAATGCCTGACAACCCTTTCAGTGTAAAATTTTTTCCTAATATCCCATCTAAACCTCTTCTGGCACAGCTTAAGGCCATTTTTTTTCTTGTACTATTGCCTGTTACTTAGGAGAAGAGACTGATTCCTGCCTCTCTACAACCTCCTTTCAGGTAGTTGTAGAGAGCAATAAGGTCTCCCCTCAGCTTCCTTTTCTCCAGGCCAAACAACCCCAGTTCCCTCAGGCACTCCACATAAGACTTACTCTCCAGACCCCTCACCAGCTTCATTGCCCTGTTTCCCTGCATCATGAAATTGTGAATTAATTGTTTCCCTGTGTCAGAAAAAAAATAATCTTGTATTTATCAACACTGAATTTTCTTACCCTGCTTTGTTCTCCAGCACCTATCATGAGGTATGTGTTTGCTTTTTTTTTTCCCCTGACTGGTATTACTGGTAAACTGAAGTCATCTTAGTCAGCCTCCTCTTCACATTGTTAATGACAGTTGAGGAACGTGAGTTGTAGTATTCCCTTTCTGAAGAACCTTGATTAATTAAGCAGGTTTGCCACTTGGGGGTGGGGGGTGTGGGGGGGTTAATCCTGATTTTGGTTCACGTAGTTTAAGCTTCCATGTTCTGCAAGAATTTGGTGGTTCTTCAGAATAAATAAGATGGTACTAGATCTGCCTTCACATTTAAGACAGTGAAATGAGAGGTTTCATGGATAATTCCACCACCCAATTTTTTGAGTATTTACTTGCAGTTTGTGTCAGGATAGGAGTAATGAATGCTCTTCTGTTATTTTATTAAAGCTATCTTTCTACTCTTTGCTAAAAGAAAATGATTCGTGTGTTCTGGAATGTTATATAAACTGAAGAAAAGTATGTTCAGAAGTAGGAAGTGGAAATAAAATTCTTTCTGTATGTGCTGAACTGAGAAGAAGCAGTTCAGTTTGCATCTTTCTGTCCTAACATAATAACACTGGACTTGAGTGTTCTGAATTTGATGGCTTTATGTGTAGCTTGCCAGTTCATGGTTATTTGACATTTTCCAGTTCCTCACATACTGCTTTTTACTCTGTAGTGTTTACAGTATTCAAGACAAATAGCAGTTTTAATTCTTAAATGGAGGGGGGAATATTATGTCACTTCACTTCTAAATAAGCCATCAAACCATTTAATATATTAAAGCAGTACATTATTTAAAAGCATCCTCTTTGTAGTATGCAACTAAATACCATGATCAAGACAAGGCAAGGAAAACAGCAAAAGGTAATGCAGTCTTGTAGCAATAGCTTGAGCTCAAGTCACAAGTTTATAATTAAATCTCAGAAAATCATGAGTTACTAGCATTTTTTCCAGTACAAGGCCCTGTTGTCTTCGTAACACAGTAGCAGATTCGTGTGATGAATGTTGTAGGTGTGGAGCTGCATCTGTTCCTACTTAACTGTTCCTACGAAAATTCATAGAAATGCTATCATCAGAAGCCTTGGAAAAACACTGTATGCATATAAATAGGTGTTTGGTGTAATTAAACATAAAACGTAAATGTCCAAATCCAGTGTTAATTGTGGTTATTGCTAATGATTCTTAAAGAATGTGTCTCCAAATGTCTTGTTTCCTTATTTTCTATATTGAGTAGTTAGTGCTATATCTTATAATTTATATACAACTTTGTAGGAGAAATGTACTGTTTCTTAATAACATAGAATCTGAAAAACTGATTTTCTTGGAGTCTGGAAGTTAATTCCATTTTTAATTTGAATTTGTATGAGCAACACTTAGTTGTAAGTAACTTCTTACCCGTCCTTTAATTTTCTTCAACTTTCGTGGAAGCCTTGTATCTAAACACTTGATTGAGAGTAGGAGAAGGTGAGCTCTTCTGAGGCGATATATTCCAGTTCACTGAAAAGTTCAGATTTTTGTTTGCTTACTCTGAAATTTTTCTGAAGGAACTGCCCTGATCAGGTTACAAAAACTCAAGCCAAAGTTCCTTGATAACTGTTGTTACCAGATAAAAATTGGTTTTGCTTGAGAACTAGGTTCTTGAAGTGACACATAATAATTTGAGTAAAATTGACAGAGGAAACTTCCTTTACTAAGCAGTCATTTTTATTAACTTCAGTCTACTGCTATATAAAGTAGTTTTTTGTTTGTTTTTGAAGCTCTTTGTTGCTTACTGAGTGGGTAGGTAGTTCTGGTAGGCTGCTTAAGCTGTTTGCTAACAAAAGTATGTTTGTGAGACTTACTGTAGGGTGTCACAAGGTTGTTTATCTTTAGAGTATGAAAGATGGACTAAAGCTTTGTGGCTGTGTTTCATTGTGCTCCAAACAGAGAAAACACTGATTTAAAATGAATTTAGTATTAAATATGAGTATGAGCAGACTTAGAAAAACTTTCTGCTTAGCAACACCAATGAGTAGCTGGTAGCCAAGAAATGTAAAGCATCTAATGTTCAAGCATAAAAACTGTTAGAATTTGCTGTTCTTTTTTTCATCACTGCATTAGCGTTTTCTTGTACTGAGGTTCCTGAATACTTATTATATTAAATGTTTCAAGTACAGCTTCCAAAATGCTTATTAATCTCCCTGAACTGGAGGAGGAAAAAGTGTAAAACAGTGATAAGACCATCAGTGAGACAAATGAAAAATTAGTTCATGTGCAACTGGGAGTCCTTTCTGCTACTTAAATGTACTGAGCAGGTACTTTATCTGTAAGGTATCTGGTTGTAAGGGTGTGTATCACTAAGAAGCTTCTCTGTTCTCCTACCCCAAGAGATAGTTGGGTCTAGGATAGTTGATGGATCCAATGAAAATGTATATCTCTGGATCCAATGAAAATGTATATTTCTGAAGAACTCAAGACCAGACTAGGTTTCCACGTTTCTCCAGTGTGAAAACATAGATGGGACACAAGCACGAAGGACTGACTCTGTGTTTCTACCATGGTTTGAAAACGGAATATGGAATTCCTGACCTGCGATTCGAGAAACTGGCCTAAATATTTAGCTCTGTGCTCGGGGGAAAATGCCTGGGTTAAGCTGTAGAGAACATGTACTTCTGCAGCATGTAACTTCTAACAAGTAGCACAAGTGTGTGCTATGTAGTATAAGTAACCAAGATTTACTTTTTCACTACAGTGGGAGGTGTTTCTTTACCCTGGATTCTGGTGGAGTTGATGTTAACTTAAAAACTTGCATTGCTTCCTAAAGGTATAGATGACAGGATTGAATTGCTGTTTTCTGTGAGAGCCATCTAGATAATTGAACGTATTTTGAGTAAATTAACTTGAGCTCCTGAGATACAGATAATGATTTCTTGTATTGTTAATCTAATGCCTGAGTTGAAAGCTTACTGAGAATTTGTTTAGAAATGAGTGTTCCATGAGAAATTCTGCATCAACTTAGGTTTGGCCTATTTTGTTCCATTTTAGGTTTAATTTTTTTCTAACACAGGTTCTGCACGTGTTCGTTCCTGACTTTGTGACTCTTCAGCAGAATAAATTGGCAGTGTTTCACATCTTGGGTTTTCAAAATCTTGTGTTTATCAAAGTGCAATACTGTTTTAAGTCTTGCTGAACTTCTTACAAAACCTGTCTTTGATGTGTCAAACTGGAAAAAGTCGTTTTCCAGAGGGATATCAAGATATCCCAACAGGTTTGGCATGTCAGGAGTACATAGTTTCCTTTTTCATTTTGAAGTGGCGTTATACAAAGTGTTTCTATCTAGAGCAAGAGGCATGAACTTAAAATTCTGATTGTGAGAGGTATTAAGTGGCTACCTTGAAGTAGTCACTCCTTCATTGATGTACTCTTGATTAGACACCAGGAGAGTAGTCGTCAGTTACTTAGGTTATACAGAAACATCAGGAATAGTAAAACTTATAAAATGTTTCTCTTCTAGCAATCTTTTTTTTTTTTTTTACAAATAGCCATGCCCCCTCTGCCATGCTGCATCAGGGGGTTGAAAATTGTTTAGCTTGTAATTTGACTTTTGTGAAATTCTCAATATATACTAGAGTTTGTTTTTTTCTAAATTATCAGTTGTCAGACTCAGTAAGATGCTTCACATCTCAGATTTTTTGCATGGTTTAAGTACAGATCTAGTTAAGATGGTGAAAAAACCAAAAAGTTGATTTTGGCAGACTAATAAAGTCAAAATTTAGGTACAAGTATTAAAACAATTTATTCACTTCCTCTATTAAACACTGATACAATTCCAAACAAGTAAACTATAATTAGGACATTATTCTTTGAGACTGTTATTTTCTGAACGTGGTTCATAGATTAATTTAGAAAACTGCAGGGCAAACTTTGAAGAGCATAATTTTGATTGCAGGTAATAAGGGCACTTTACAATACTGTTGTGGAAAAAGACCCCACTTCGCTGTCAGCTTCAAATTTTCACACAATGCTTGTTAGCCACGTAAAATGTGATTATTTTTTTTCCACATAACCTAAAAAAAGTTAACAGTTAATTTGGACACGAAGTATTAAGAGTTATTAATGTCACCCTTAAGGTCATTTGTGTGTCCTGTTTTCTCTTGTCAATATACTGTTATAAAGGAGATACTGAATGTGCTGTTAGCCATTGACAAATACTACTACTAGCAGCAATTGTGATGTTGAAGCAGAGAAGGCAAGCAGACTCGTGGGCGTCTGAGGAGAGGACAAGGGTTGGGGATGGTCTTTGGCTAGTCTAACATGAGTGCAACAGCATACAAAAGTAAAACAGAGCCTGGAAACAGAGCCCTGTAATGTTGTGCACTTGAGAAGCATTTTAGATATAACAAAATAATCCACAGAGTACTCTTAAAAGAGCATCTTCAAACTGTTCTAAGTTGTTCCAATTCTAAAAGGTTGAGTTAATGTCAGGTTGCTTAAATCTGCTAGTAGTACCGATCACCTTCTCAGTATTAAAGACATCGGGTAAAATACTGAAGCACAATATTAAAGTATTTCTTTAAATTAGACTTGACCTTCTGTCCTCATGTTATGTCTCTTATGACCTCAAGTATAAGAGGCTATGTGAGAGTAACTTTTTTTGAAAACTCAGAGCAAACCTTGAATTTCACTTCTTACATAGTGATAAGCACCCCGAGTGTTTCAGTTCCCTGTGTTCTGTACTTAAAGTGCTTCACCTTCAGATTAAGACCCAAGTGCATCTACCCATTCCTTCAACCTAATAGCTGCCTTAAATTTCTCATTAACAATACTTCAAGTCAAGCTTTTGTTTGAATGCTGTATGTAAATATTGATCCGTGAGATTATTTTTAGTTAGCTGTGCTGAGATAACTTTCTCATGCTATTTTATTAGCAGTAAATGCCAGAGCAAAAAATTTCTGACCAGTAAATCTGTCTTTTTGTTGACTGGAATACCTCGCCATTCCTCAGTGCTGGTCACGTGGACATCTTTTACAACTCCCTGATACTTTGTATGGCTCTCTTCCAAGCACAGTCCTTGTCTTTCTTTGAGGTACAACACCAAAATTAGACCTAGTATTCCAACTGAGATTATTACAGGTGTTACAAAGAAGGTAAGATTATTTTCTGGGTCTTGTCAACTGTCCTGTTTTGCAACACCATGATTTTTATTTTTTTTTTTTAGTTATTCTGCTTGAGAACCACTAAATCTGATCCATTTCTAGAAGTATCTGCAGATTGGTACCTGTGCTGTATTTGTGCAGTACAGTATTTCCTATAACCAAGTAGACCTTGAACTTCTGTTTTTTTCTCTAGTGTACACAAGTGTTAAGTTTTTGCTGCTCTTCCTACCAATTTCAGCCTTTCCAACTCCGCTGTCTTGAGTTCTGGTTTCTTTCCAGAAATAATTATTTGTGCTCCTTGGTTTGGGTTAATTTCCTTAAGTGATTGTGCTGCTTCTAGTATTTTCCAAAGCATGGGGACTGGCTGGGTGAAGAAAGGCTAGACCATTCAGCAGCATCTTGCTTGATAACTGCACTTGCTTGTTTTTCTGTTGGGAGCTGCTTATCTGAGCCTGAAGCTTTAAATATGTATGTGCAGTTATGATAATCTTAAATCTTTCTGTCCGTGAAGGCTGTGATCACTGTCTACTACATGTTCCTAATTAGAAAGTTTTCTTCTCCATCTAGTCAAAGCATTAACAGGTAGTCTTTATAATCCTAGTAATGTCTTGAACTCTTCTCCTCTCAAACCCCAACAACACCCAAAAGGTAGTGAACTTAGTCAAGGTAATTTACTCCTATCTTTCCTCTAAATTAGCTAATTTGATATAATACAAATTTTAAATATGTCCATTGAAGATTCAAATGGACATAAAAGTTAAAGTAACCTTTTGATCACTATAGAGCCAGACTGATGAACCAGGCTGTTATGAAAAATCTAAAGAATGCTTGAAAACGACAGGGCAAAATGCAGGTTAGCAGAGGATTGCCTTGTGGATGCAATATCATGTGGAAGAAAACACTTGGAAAAGTGTGGACTCAATACCAGATAGCATGAAAGGTTTGTGATACTTCTGCTAAGCTGTTATGGGTATGTCAGTCAATATTTTTGTAATGCTATTTAATGAAGAGTGATGTACATGACTAAAATAATCTTGCTGCCAAATCTAGTGCTGTGTTTTGAGGTGACCGGAACTGAGCTACCAGGCTCAACTTGCAGCTGGCTGTGCCATAAATAACCAGTATAATTTCCATAAACAAGTGGTGTTCTAGTAGTAAACTCAAAGGTGTTACTCATTCACTTTGAAAACAGCTGTGGTAGATCGTTTTGATAGTGTTTACTTTCATTTAATAGAAATAAGGGGAATGTCAATGTTTGATACTAGCAGAATGACACACAGCCGTTTCAGGAGTTGAGCAAAATGGCAGCACATTTTTGGATGGTTTCCCTGAAAACAACATTGAGTCCCGCATTGAGCTTGACTTTGGTGGTAAATGCCCCTTAGAATCAGGGTAAGCACATGGTATAGCAAAGAAAGTCTAGAGGTGCAGTGTGGAAGTAGTAAGTGGTTGAACACTTAAAAGTTGACGTTTGCCAAATAGGTCTGCATGCTGTTTACTCAGAATTATTACTCATCAGATCAAACAGTACTGCACATTAACAGTTCAACAGAATAATCTTGGAAACCCTCTTGTCTACAAAATGCAGTCTTTTTTTTCTTTCTAAAAAGACTTCGTATGGCATGGCTTTTCTTCGTTCAGCTTTCATTACAGTGGAACTCACCAAGCTGATATTGAGGGACCAGAGCTACACCCTAGCCATCGGGAGTAGATGCTGCTCAGCCCCATGGGTGGTGCGCACACGTGGTGATGATACATATTCAGTAACACTCACTGGAGGTAACTTTTTTTGTCTCTTTTGAGACAGCCACACAGGTACATACACCTCACAACCCCTGTGCCCCTGCTGAAAAAGACAATAGCTGCAGGAGCTAATGTGACTCTAAAGAGCTCGGGAATTCTTTTAAAAACTTGGCATCTTCTGCCTTTTTTT
>VXBJ01003312.1:80955-92994 GCA_013400055.1 Nycticryphes semicollaris | reverse complement strand
TTTTTTTAATTTCATGTCCACTTGCCATTATTGGAAGCTCTTAAGGTAATTATTCTAGTATAACTTTCACTGTAGGACAATAAAAGTTCATTTTCTTTCTCTGAAAACAGGTAGTGCTTGAAAATGTCTTTGTTACCATGTTAGTGTCATCTAGGTCAATGGACTTACTGCACAGTAATTCTGGTGTGTTGAGCATACCTGTTTCAAATGGGTAAGGAAGGCTTAAGATTTAACTGTTAGGATTTACATGTCCTGTATTGATTGGTATGAACACAGGCATCAGAAAATGTTGAAGGTGGGGAGGAATAAAAAGAGGTGTCTATCTTTCATCCCACACTATCTGAAATAACTTGTGGGTATTTGTGTATTACCTCAAAACTGCTGGTTTAAGCAACCAGGTATAGCTGAGGATGCTCAACTGATAAGAGCTACTTGCCCTGATGTATGTTATGATGGTGATAGGGAAACTTGTAGAAGTTGTAGAGAAGCTGTGCTTTCAGGGAAAGATAGCTGCATTTCTCAACTTACTGGTCCTTTACTGGAAATAAAAGTTTCTTTCTTTAAAATTGAATCAAATATGCTCCTTCATGGAAGAAAACTAAGCTTACATGTATCTTACACATTCCATTATTTTAGCACTGTTATCAGCAGGAACTCTTTAATACATATGCCATTGCTTGTCATATAATGTTACTAAATTTGCTAAGTGCACTTATTGTTGGAAACTGTATTTCCTGAAAGAAGACTTGAGAGGAAAGCCAGTGAATCAGCAGTTTCATTTGACTACATAAGTGTATGCTGCAGCAAACCTAAATGCTGTCACTTCCAGACTGTTGAAACTTCCCTTTCAGGACAGGAAAAAATAGCTTCTTGTGTGTCTTGGCACCCTTTTGCCACTCTTGGGCCCATGTCTGAACAGCAGCTGTAAGCAACTTTATAAGTAGTTACAGTTAAGACCATTTAAAGCTGGACTAAAGCTTTCAGTCCATTCCAGCTCAACACACTTGATTAATTATAAACAGTGCAGATTGTTTCACTTTGACCAGCCCAATCTTTCTTTGCTTGTGTGTTCTAGTTATGTTTCATAACAATCACTTTGGCTTTGAAAATGGATATTACAATTCTCTGAAAAATGCATCCTTACAGGGTGGAGGCCTGGGTATCTAACTGGATGTGCTCTGAGCAGGAGGTAGTATCAGAGATATCTTGCAACCAAGTCATTCTGGTGCTATGATAAAACCACATTTCTTATATAGCAGTTCAATTCTTCCTTGCTCATGTCATCGTATTTTTTATTTCATAGCAAAAGGATTCCTCATTCCTGTCTTGAAATGATCGTTTTTTAATGAAGTGAAGTTTTACTGCCTCAGTTTGCTAGTTTCCAGACTTTGTCAGTAAAAGATCTGGTTAAACTCTGTCTCCTTGAAATTTTGCTTTATTATTGCATTATTTGAAGGTGCAGCTTACAGTTTCATTCCTGTTTTTGCCTGCCCCCAAATACGCTAATAAGGTTAAGCAGAAAATAAAGTGTGTGTTCATGTGTATATGTTCTATGTGTTTAGGGGTATTAGAAGGTTTGAGGAAATCTGTTGGATAAACCTGCCATTTTGAAATGTAGAAAGAAAGCGTAAAGATTAGCAATAATAGCTACTTAGACTACACTTTCCATAATCTAATCAACCAACACATACAGATTAAGGTTTGTGCAAGTGTATCTGATCTTCCAAGACTTTCTGGGCTGATTTGCATTTTAATTCTTGAAAAGAGGCCATCATGCCTGCTAGACACACATCTTTAACAGATCATGAGTGTTCAGCCAACAGTACCAGTCATACAGATACTCTCTTTTTGGAGTATCCAGGTGAGTAGACAGACAGGTGATATGTGTTTGGTCTTGGATATAAGAAAAGGAAGTCTGCAATATGACCTGAGGCTGCAATTAGGTGTAAAACTTGTGTGTCACCTGGGTGGAAAGACTTTGTGCCAGCCTCATTGATGATTTATAGTGTCTCAATATAAAATGCTTCAAGAAAGATCTTTTTAGAGCCCTGTGATACACAGACAGTCTGCATAGTTTTCCTTCACCATCCTAGACTGTGTTCTGCAGCTTTGAGTCTGGCATGCTTTTGGATGTAGACACTTTAGCTTCACTTTTTTTTTTTGCCATTTTATGGCTACTACTTTGTCATGCCTGAACTGGACTATGTGCAGATCTGTCAGAATATGGCAATCTGGTGGCACAATATAGATTTTGTCACTGCCATCCAGAATTGGCAGGGAACACTTTGTATTGCCAAGGAATGGGGTCAGGTTTTAATGTTTTTGAATTCAAAGCAGGTAACAGCAAGAATATAGCCATTTTCCTTCAGTCTCCCATATACACAGTCCAGTGTCTGTAGGCAGGAGCATCAGTGTTTTGAGCAGTTTGTGAGCTCTTAACACACGGGTGACTTCCTCATGATGAATTCCTCAGGGATAAACCACTGCAGGGGAACCAGCAATGAGATTGGACATTAGCAGTATGTAGAGAATATATGGGTCTAGAAAATAATTCAGTCTGAGGATGTGCATATTAAATGTGTTCCTGCAGTTGCCTGGACTTCTCATAGTATAGGGTGCAGATAAAGCACAAGTTCTTTCGGAAAGTGCTTCTACAAACCACAGTGGTGCTGTCACAGAATGAGTCACTGTAGTTACTAGAACACTGAGTTTAGAATAGGCTACTAAACATTGTTTTGTCAGTAGTACACTGTTTTGTAACTAATGCTCTAACGAGGAAAAGGCCTCAAATTGCACCGGGGAGGTTTAGATTAGATATTAGGCAAAAAATTTGCACTGAAGGGGTTATTAAGCATTGGGATGGGCTGTCCAGGGAAGGGGCTGAGGCACCATTCCTGGCAGCATTTAAAAGATGGGTAGACATAGTGCTTAGAGATATGGCTTAGCGATGTTTTTGTCAGTTGGACTAAATGATCGGAAAAGTCCCTTCCAACCTGGACAATTCTATGATTATTGCAAGGAGCTTTTGGTGTTAGTACCCAGCACTGCACTGGCATCATGTATCTTGTTCATACTTTTTTACCCCTCTGGAAAACAGTATGAAAAACAACTAGTGGCCAACAGCTTAATATACAACTTAATGATGTCTGACAGTATTACAGTCCTGTATAAAACTGGTGATAACAGGACCTTAAAGTTCTGAGCATTTTGGAGCCTAGATTATTTTATATGCTTTCTTCTGGTGCACAAGAAAGTCTTTTATGAGATGTTTTTCCACCAGTTCGTGGGTTTTCCTTCAAGGGCAGGGCAGGTCATCTTACTGTAGGGACCTGTGCTGTACTTGGAAGTTTTTTCTTTTCTCTTGCACAGAGGGTGTCGGCTTTCAGCAAATAAAAGCAGTCTGTTTCTTTTCACATGAATGAATAATGATTTGAGGGGGTGGTGTTGGGTGGTTTTGTATTGGCAGATGAATTTAATATTCTTACTGATGTCTGTAATGTCAGGTAACACTTCAGTTATCAAAAGATTAGCTTTCTGAAAGCCGCTCTACAAACTCCTAAGGAAGCCCACTTGAACTTAAGTGTTAGGAATAGAGTAGGTAACATTTCAAATGGAATGTCTCTATATCACTACTGCCTGACTTTTTGTGGGTTTGGAAAGGTTTAACTAGATCTTTGTTTCTTCTGATGCTTCTCAAAGTGCATATGCATACAGGGAAAACTAGTTGGGTGAGAACTTACTATGTACCCTGTACATGAAGAAATCCTGTGCCTGTTCATCTGGCTGGTATATAAACCACCTTTTCACTGTGGGCTGTGTGTTTGACAGTTGCAGACTAAGGGCTGAGTAGTTGAATGTGAAGAAAAGTCTTCTACTCGGACATGGTGCTTGGGACAAAGGTGCCCATATTTCTGTCTGTTACATATTAAATGTTCTTTTTTAAAGCTAAATTTTAATCAGCATTTTAACTACTTCATGATAGATGAAGTTTTAAGAAATCTGTGGCTAAACATTTGTCAGACTGTTTAATTTGGTGCTAATGACTTTGGATAATTTTAAGTGGCAATTAATGTGTTCCTTCACTGTTTTGAACTGTCTGAGAGGTTATATTAAGAATAATTTCATTAATCTCTATTAAAACTTCTAATTCACTGTCATTGTTACTTCTTGCATACTGTGTGGTAAATCTTATGCTCGTTTAGCAATGTGTCTCAAATGTAATTATAAAGGCTAAAGGTAAAACTGCTCTGTCTTTAATTGTCTGCCAAGGAAAGGAGGTTTATATGCACAGGGACTGCCGCGGAAACAGGGTAAGGGTTACTAATGGGCTTTGACCAGTAGTAACCTTTAGACATGTCGCTTTCCTTTTTGCTGTTTCCCTCTAGTGGTCACACAAGATAATGACCTGGGGAGTTTAAACCCGTGATCTGGTAACTTCTCAAACACTTGTAAGTGAATAGACTAACACAGAAGCAACGCAGAGCTATTAGCATAGTCTACATTTGCTTCTTTGAGGTGTGAACTGTGCTCTATGTGCATATATTGGCGTTTCTGTATCTGGGACTAGTTCTTATATCTAAACAATGAAAATACTAATTTGTCACTAGCATTTTGGTTTTATCATGTTAGATTTATTCTTGACCCACAAATTAACATGAAAGCTATAGAGTTGGGTAGTGCTAGTCTTTGTAAACCAATTCATGTTGTCATTTAGCTTTCTAAAAGTGTTGGTGCATCCGTTGTGTACCAGATGTTTGACTTATGATCTTGCAAATGTTTCTTATTGTGTAAGTTCTTTCCTACTTGTTATACAGAACTGTTCTTTTTTTGTGTATATAGTTATTTAAATGGATATTAAATTACCACTTAAATGGATAAATTGATACTTTTAAATTGATACTTTCTGCTCTGTTAATCATTTGTTAAAAATAAAATTAAAAGAAAAGGACAAAAATTACATTTGGACATACTTATTGCCTAATTAGTTTGAGCTTAAGACACAGAATCTTTGTTGCCAAGGTGATGTATCACTGGAAACAGACCTGAAGCTGTTACTAGTGGCAGGGCTCTGTGTGCTTAAAGAGCTTTTAAACCAGGCTGGGCTTCATTTCTAAACAAATATAACTGACATAAATGGAAGGACTGTTTTTATGAAACTACATACCTGGACAACATGAGGAATCTGAACCTGTATCTGGAACATAACAAAAAGATTTGTGTCCTGGGTAGCCCCTTATTTTGCATAACTGTGTAGTGGGTGCAGTGAGCCTTACTTGGTTTTGAGGGACGTGAGTGTTCAGACCTGGTAAAAACAAGGGCTACAGCAAGAGGGAAATAAGAAGAATAGGGAATAGATTTTGGAAGTCAAGAAAAATGAGTTAGATTTGACAGGGTGTGAGATGCAAAACAAGCACTGTGCTGAAAGTAAACTCTTCCCTTTACCCACCTTTTCTCAAATTACTGTTGTAAGATTGCAGTTTGTTCAATGTGTTCTCCTGTTTCCTTTGGGTATAAGATCAATTTTTCTTAAATACTCTGTCAAACATGATTTACCCATCTTTGACAATTCCAACTTTCTCCTCCAGTGCTTGCTACCTGTTGCATACTCAGGGTTATGCCAAGCATTTAATAGATTTCTATTCTGATGGTTAGATGGATGCCTGATGATTGAATGGAAGGGAAAGTTCTTTTACCATGTGTAGCAGTAACAAAATAACTGTTAACTGCACTAGGTGAATAAGAGATTAATGACCTTGTGGGTTTTGGAGAAGCAGTGGCTTTAATATTTTTCTGCTTATTGATAAGCTTGCTGATGGATTTGTTCTGTGTTGCTGTGAAGCTTTTTTTCTGTGCAATTAAGAACCTTGTCTGCACCTACACTTTGCATTACAGAGTTTCTTGATATGAAAATGTTTCTTCTGAATAAGCAGTGTGTAGGCTTCTCAAGTCCAGGACCCAGACTGTCTCAGCTTTGTGAAAGGTAACTTTCTGCAAAGGTGGAAAAAAACCCCCAACCTTGCCCTTTCACCATTGTCTCTCCTTTGAAATCTCATTCTGGTCTAGCCCAAGATTCTCTGGCATAGCACTGATTGTGGATGTGCTTTTCCACTTCTACACAGAGGTGATTTATAAGGTAGTGAGGTATTATATTAATAGGTTAAAAAAAACCCCAAACAACAACTAAGTGGAGTATGAGGCAATTATTCTTTCCCTTTGAAGGATAAATATGATATTACATGAATGTCTGTACGCAGGGTGCAGTTCAGTTCTGGTGGCTGTTGATGGGAGCTGGGTCACCCCTGTGTGCCCTGTCCCAGCTTTCTCTCCGCATCCTTGCAGGGGAGTGTGCAACAACCAGTCCCTGGCTGCTGCAACAGGTTTCGCTGCCACCTCTTGGGTCCTCTACCTGCTAGCACTGGTGCACTGTTGCTGGAAGTGCTCCCTTTAGAATTTTATACATAGCAATGCTTTAATATAACTATTAAATGCAGTTTAACTATTGTGTAATTTTGTACAGCTCTTAAAAAGAAAGCTATGGTGTTTGCAGTTAGGATCAAAACTGTTCTGATTTTTAAAGGCACAGTTGCACAAGGACTTGCCTTAAACCAAGATCAAGTAGTGTGTGTTTGAATTAACTAATTATTTAAAATTTGTGTCTATTCCTTCTAGCTGTCAAAAAATCAAAGCAAATGGGAACACTAACTTCAGTATACTGGGAGCTGAGACCAGAACATCAATGCTTTTCCTAACAGTGTCTGGTAGCAGAATGGAGATTTCTAGTTCTTGTGTAGCTCTAGAGATCTTACCTTGTCCCTCTCCTGACAGCCCGGATTCATAGAAGGGACAAATGTACTCCTCTCTCAGTCTTCCTATAGAACACACGGCACAATAGTACAAGCTGCTGCAGTTTTATTACTAAATCAGTATACAGAGGAATTATATTATTGTCAGCTTGGATTTTGGTACTTTGGCACAGGGCAGAGTTTTGTTCTGTAAAATCACACTTTGACACAGTGGATCCCAAGCGTGAGGAGGAGGATGTTAAAGGCATTCTGTGGCTCACCTTCTTTGTGGGCTCTTGGCTGTCCTCTTTCTCTGCATCCTGGATATTCTTCATTTTGATTTTGGAGTGGATGCTCCCTCTGTTCAACTTTTGTGGAATCTTAGCATTTAAAGACGTTAAATAATATTTGGTGAGTAGTTTTCCTGTGTACATGAAGAGTTAAGAGAATTCATGGGGAAAACTATACACATCCATGAAAGTAAACATGGGTGTGAACTATTTGGATAAAGATTATCAAAGGCCAGTCATTTGCCTTTAGTTGCCTCTTTGTCAGCCTGTGTTTTCTTTCTGCAATGATTTGTGTTGATGCTGCTTCTCAGTCCTTTCCCTTTCTGCAGAAAGCAGTATGTGGTTCCAGGGATTATGAGGCTGTGTACTGCTCTAGCTCACACCGCTGTTAAACGCTTAATTGTCTGCAGGCAACACATGGTGACTTACCAAAAGTATATGGAGTTTGATAAGTAAACATCCATAAGATAATTATTGATTGGACAAGTGAGTATAGCAGTTACAATAATCTTAGGACTATATTGCTACAGTTTGAGCAACCTATTCTTGTGGGAGGTGTTCCTTCCCATGGCAGGGGGGTTGGAACTAGGTGATCTTTAAGGTCTCTTCCAACCTAAACCATTCTGTGATTCTAGTATTTTCAGTTGTCTTATTATACCTATTTTTCAACTCGGAATTCCTGGGGTTTTTTTCCTCCTCTGCATGTAGTATGCTATTTACTGTAGGATTGCAACATTTATCACTGTTGGAAGAAAAATATGACAAGATTTCTTCACCTGCATTTGCAGTTGCAAAGAATGGTCGTGATAGAAGTTTATTTTGCTTTCTAAGTAGTCCCCTGCACTGTGCTTGGGAGGTTTGCAGGCAGGGGAACCGTCATCCAGCTGCTTCCCATGTCTGCCTTCCTGCAAGTAAATACCTCTGTTTTGAAATTTCAAATTCCCATTGCCAGCAGCTATGGAACAAGTGAAAAATCAGACATATAGTCATGTTAGTCATATTTTTAACTTTGGTCCATAGGACTGCCCTAGATGTAGTGTCCGTGGTGGTGTTAATGTCTGCAGGCGTCCCTAAGTAGCCCTTCTTTGGCTCATCCTACCAGTAACACTTCTCTCTGCAAGTCTATGCTGAGGCAAGTCTAAAAATTGTCCTTGGAAGGTAGTTGTTTCACAGAGCTTGTCTACTTAAGTCTCCACCAAATCTTTCATGGTACCATCTATCTTTTTCACTTTGTGTTTTCACTTTTTTCTGTATCCTTGTTTCTCTTAAGATACTTCAGTTTGATCTCTTGGATGTTTTGGTAGGTTATTTTCACATTTTCACAAATACTGCAGAGACAATGATTAGAGTAGCTGTATCCTAATGTCTGTTTCATCACCTCCTAGGGTGCGCTGAGTGCCTAGAGGGAGGAGCCGCCTGCTGCTTGTGTTATGTAAAATAATAAATAATTTCATAATGCTAACTGAAAAT
Source organism: Nycticryphes semicollaris (assembly GCA_013400055.1). Classification (NCBI taxonomy): domain Eukaryota; kingdom Metazoa; phylum Chordata; class Aves; order Charadriiformes; family Rostratulidae; genus Nycticryphes; species Nycticryphes semicollaris. The sequence goes on along the minus strand of VXBJ01003312.1, from coordinate 84,452 downwards.
ATCTACCTTGGTAGACAAACATAATTTGAAGTGCCTGACAGGCACTAAGTTGAGACATAATCAAAAAAATTCCTTGAAGGCGTGGGAGAATAATTAGCTTTATTTGACTTTTTTTTTTTTTAAAGTGGGGGAGCTTTCCCATGAGTCTGTGCTTTACTCGAGAGTGTTACTGACCCACTTTAGGAAATGCTTACTGTTGGATCAGTGTGAGCCATAATGGAGGTCTGGGATGTGATTCTGCAAATAGCTGTTTTACTGAAAGCAGCTTTTCTGACGTACTGCCTTGTTGCTGATAGCAGCAACCTGCTCCAATAAAAAAATCACATGAAGCTTTGGATCATGTGGCTCTTTCCTCTCATCTGACATAACGAAAGGATTCATGGATTTTGTGCACCGCCTCAGAAAGCTGAAGGTGTTGCGATATACTAACAAGTGCCAGTTCTAGTGTCGCTTGGAAGCTATGATGAATGCATGGAATTTGAAAGAACTGCATCTGTATAGTGAGCATGGTAATTTAGCTTTAGTGCTTGATGGTATCAATCGATGCAACTTCTGCAAGTTATTTTATTTTTGAACAGAGACTGTTAGCTTCCGTTATTACAGACTCTACCTGCATTTCCAATTTTTGTCTTGGGAAATTAAAAATTGTGTAAACAGAAGAAGCTTGTCAACATTCCTCTTCTCAATGTAATTGAGCATTTCTGCAGTGAATAGTTAACGATGATCTGCTTTGCAAGACATAAATGCGGCAGTGACCTGCTCTCTTTTAGATGTTGCGGTAGTAGAATGGTGGGGCTTTGCATGATGACTGCTTTCATTGTTTGTGTTAAGCTGCTTGCATGTGTCTGCAGTGAGCTGGGTGGCTTCTCTCTGCATCGGTTACAAAGGAATACCTATTTCCTGTTTCTTCTGGCAAATAAGTATTCTTGATGTAGTAATTTTCGGTTTTTTCCCCGTGGCTTATTAAAACATAATTGTCTGAGGCAGTTTTGTGAACGTGATCTGTAAATGGGCATTGCTTTGGATTCATGCTGTGTGCTGTTCAGTATGCTGTGCTGTCTGCTGAATTTGCTCCTTGGATGCAAGTAACTAAACCTGCCCGAACGCTTTCTAATGTAGCACTTAGATACAAACGCTGTCTTGTATACAATTCTGAAGCATGGATGAACTGTTTAGTTGACTTTTTTAATCACAAGCATAAATGACAGTCAAATACACTGCTGAAAAGGCACCTTAAAAAAAATCAAGTTTAGATATTGACATGGAAAGAAGCTTTCTTTTCTTTCATCCTAAGCTTTTATTTTGTGAGCTAAATTGAGTGTCGACTGTATGGGTAATATTGGAAGAAAAACATTCAGTTGAAATGTAGAGTGTAAAATGGATTTTCTAATTCTGAGATTATATCTGTTCTTTTAAATTCTAGAGTAGTGCTATTCAGTTGTGGTTTTGATTAAATCTCCAAATAGAGAAACTTAAAAAATCTCACTTCCTAAGCTTAAATCCAGGTTTTGCACAGGTGTGCCTTTCTCACTTAAAGGAGAATGCAATCAGAAGATATTTGCTGTCCTTAGTTAAAATGCTCTGGCGTTAATGCCATGGGTATTTTGGCTACATCTTAAAGCCATTAAGTCATACCCTGATGACATGAAATTTGATCTTCTTTCTAGTGTGTACAACTTAGAGAGAAAATAGAGTGAGTCCCCACTGTCATACTGGTTGTAGTGAAAGCACATTCAGAATCATCTTAATATTTGTAGCATTTCATTGAATAGACACAGAAGTTACTGTCTAAAACGTTCCCTTATAAGGTTTAGTTACCTTCTTAGACCAGTTTTATTTAGATTTATGTTTAGAGGAAGTTTTAAATGTTTCATGCTTCAGAGTGTTGTGTGACTTTTATAAAATGGTCTTTCCAGGTATATGCTCATTAAGCACTTCCAAAATGAAATAATGGTATGCCCCAAACTCTTACTTGTTCTTTTAAAAACCTTTATTCCCTTACTAACTTTGTTTCTATGTGTCAAGCCTGTGGAGGACTTAAAGTCCATAGAAAGAGCCAAAAGCCCTTGCTTATTTGCAAGAAACTTAAAGCATCATTACATGATTTTTGTTATAATTAAAATTACGATCCATTGAATTGAGGTATAATCATTGCATTGAATTGCATTGCAGTTCAAAATGTGGTCCAATATCCCAAATGCATTACCAAAGCTGGGTATACTGCTTAACACTTGAACTGATATTCTAAAAAAAAAAAAAACACGTGATTAATTGAGCTTTTAGTGCTTTTGTTGCTGCACTTACGTAGCTCTTCTTTTAGGACTCGTGCTCAGTATAAGAGAGGTTTAATTGGTCATACTCATTTTTCAAATCTTCTGGTATTGATACTTACCCAGGTTGTAATTGACTCTTTAGTCTTTCTTGTTTGATTTTACTAGATAATTTCTTTCAGTCATGTTCATCCAGGTGCTATGTGGACAACGCTGGGACTTGCTTTTTCTTTTCAGTCACACCTTCATGTTTCCAAAACTGGATTTCTCTGCCATTGCTCCCTTCTTACTCAAACATACGTACTTTGTCCTGCATATTACAGTATTTTCCAAATCCTCTCGTTTTAACTAACACTTCAAACAACTTGTCCTTTCTCCTTGCTTTTAATACTCTTTAAGTTCATTTGCATCTTAGTTTATCAACACTGTCGTGCCTTCCGAAAGCCTGTACGGTTTCCTTTTTTCCATAACAAGTACAACAGCTAAAACAATATCACTACTTTGTGCTTGTTCTATATAATTTTTGTCTCCCCTCCTCCCTGCCCCATCAGAATTTCTGTGCTACTGCAGAATTTCTTACTTCTGTCAAAAAGTATTTGACAGAATTTGCTATTTCTGTCTCTTATGATGTTGTCACTGTTTACTTGGTCAAACTCATCTATTAACAGTATTTCAAATACTAACTCTGAACCATCTGTTTTTTTCTTTTATTCTCTTTCAGGTTTTGGGGTTTTTTTTGCGACACACCAGCCATTTACATTAACCTTTAGGGAAATATTAGTATTTGGTTTTGTTTGATTTGTGAGGAAAATTCCTAAACTTGATATTTTTAGGTCTTTTTAATGTGATTTTAATCAAGAGGTGTTTTTCTCTTCCCCCTTTACTTATTTGATTAGTTACTATAATTGTCTTCTCCCTCTTGCTTTTGGTACCTCAACTTGTTTTATATAGGCTTTTGTTCTCTGTAAAAAATAGTATCAGTCTTTTATAAAGAATTTTGCTGAAGAAGCCTAGGAAAAAAGCAACANTTCTTTCTTTTTTTTTTTTGTCTTAAATATTTGTTCCCTTGTTTGCTCAGGGGTGCAGAATAGGTTGTAGGTAACTACTTTTTTACAGAACTTTATAATAACAGAAATATAGATTGATGGTCACTTTACAGATGCTGCATCAACATCTGAAATATGCAGGCGCAATTTGAGCTAAGCCCTTGCTGATTCCTGACAAGAA